>JANAVB010012196.1:2419542-2574542 GCA_029216955.1 Iris pallida
TTGGAATCAAAGTGTAAGTTCAGAGGTAACCAGCAGGTACATGACTTGGGAATTTGGGATATGAGTTTTCAGCGGTACAAGAGGTACGTGACTCGATAAGTTTGGAAATTAGGGGATTGAGTTCAGAGGTACCAGCGGGCACATACTCGAAACTCTGGAAAATATTGTTTAAACATAGTATTTCTTCAGAACTTGCCGTTGACGGCAACATGAGCAGTCTCCGTTCTGCTTGGCGAGGCGGTAAGCACCATTGGAGAACACGGCCTCGATGATAAATGGGCCTTCCCATTTTGGCTGGAACTTGCCGGTGGTCTTTGATCATGACCATTGGCCTCCTGACTGCCAAAACAAGATCGCCCACTTGGAATGTTCTGACTTTGACCTTCTTGTTGAAGGCTCCTGAGATGCGTGCTTGGTATAGTTCGATCCTTTGCTGAGCTAGGAGGCGTTTTTCATCTAAGGCCTCTAACTCTTGTAGTCGACGTCGGTAGTTATCATCCGTTGTCAATTGATAAGTGAGGGCGACTCGGAGTGAGGGAATCTGAGTCTCTAATGGGAGAACTGCCTCACTTTCGTACACCAGAAAGAATAGTGTATTCCCGGTGGCTGTTCGAACCGTGGTGCGATAAGCCCATAAGCACTCGCCGAGCTTCTCGTTCCAGTCGCGTTTTTTAGAGGAGACAAATTTCTTGAGGAGTTTGATGATTGTTTTGTTGAATGCCTCTGCTAACCCGTTTGCTGCCGGGTTGTATGGTGTCGAAGCGACATTCTGAATGCGGTGTTTGTCGCAGAATCGGTAGAATGCGTGGCTTATAAAATGCGGACCATTATCATGGATGATCCTTCGGGGCAGTCCAAAGCGGTAGATGACGTGGTGCTTCAGGAAGCTGATTACGTTCGAAGTTTTGACTTCGGCGAGTGGGACAGCTTCTGCCCACTTTGAGAAGTAATCAGTGATCGCCAATATGAAGCGATGTCCTCGGAAGGAAGGTGGGGTAATTGGACCAATGATATCCATTCCCCATGCTTCGAATGGCCAGGATGCCACTGTCGGATGTAGGAATTCGGATGGTTGGTGAATGAAGTCTGCGTGGACTTGGCAGGCCTTGCATTTTCGGGCATAATCTATTGCATCAGCCACCATCGTGGGCCAGTAGTAGCCCATCCGGCGAAGGCGGTCTTACAGCTTAGGGCCAGGCTGATGGGCCCCGCAGACACCGTCATGAGCCTCTTGTACGGCTTCTTTGGCTTCTGCGTTCGACAAGCACCGAAGTAGTAATCCGTCGTAGGAGCGGCGATACAGCATTTTCATCTCTGTATCGTAGAAGAATCTGAGAGAACGCCGTCTGATAGAAGTAGCCTCCTTCGGGTTCTCGGGCAGGATGTCGTAGACCACGAAGTCTATGAATGGTTGTCTCCAGTCTGGCGCTTCATCGATCATCTGAGCAGAATAACTCGCCATGGCTTGAACGTTGTTCTTGGGGCAGACCAGCTCACGGCCGATTACATCGAACGAATGATGAGAGTGGTTTGGCACTGCTAGGGAAGCAGCCAGGCCTGCTAGGGCATCAGCTTCGATATTTTGGAGTCTGGGGACGTGTTCGATGAAGAATCCCTCGAATGATGAGATAATGTTGATCGCTATTTGGTGGTAGGGGATCATGTCTTCATGGCAGACTTCGTACGTCCCCTGAATCTGGTTGACGATTAATTGTGAATCGCCGTATGCTTCAAGGTATTCTACCCCCAGTTCTCTTGCGAGTTGGAGGCCAATGACCAAAGCGTTGTACTCGGCCACATTGTTAGAGCAGGGTTTCGTGAGAGAGTAGGCACGATTGATTACTAGCCCGGTGGGAGAGACCAATACTACTCCGACTCCGACGACGATGTTTCCCTTGGGTCCGGTTCTTGAAGCGCCATCGAAGAACATCCGCCATATGTTATCGTGGGTGGTTGTATTTGAATCGACGACCTCATCTGGGATTTCTTCGTATATTCTGGATGATTCCGATCCTGGATGGGCCGCCAAAAAGTCTGCCAGGGCTTGACCTTTGACAGCCTTCTGCGGGACGAAGATCATATGATAGGGGGACAACAATATCGCCCATGTAGCGAGGCGGGAGCTGAGTGCCCCTGGTTTGGTCATGAGGACCCTGAGAGGGTTGATTCGTGAGATCACATGTATGGTTTGCCCCGTGACATAGTGTCGCATCTTTTGAATGGCGAATACCAGGGCGAGGCATTCTTTCTCCACAACGGTGTATCGGTGTTCGGGCCCGACCATCATTCGGCTGAGATAGTAAATGGCCTGCTCGTGGCCTGCGTCGTTGTTTTGTGCCAGCAGGGCACCGAGGGAGTGTTCCATTGCTCGTACATAGAGCAAGAATGGTTTTCCAGGGACCGGGACCACCAGGACTGGAGGATTTGATAAATATTCTTTGATGTCATCGAAAGCGCGCTGGCATTCCTCGTCCCATACGAATGAGACTCCCTTCTTCATGAGGTGGGTGAACGATCGGCATCGCCCGAAGAGATTGGAAATGAACCTCCTGATATAAGCTAGCCTCCCTTGGAGGCCTCTAAGTTCACGGAGATTTCTCGGGGGACCTATCTCCATGATTGCCCTCATTTTCTCGGGGTCTACATGGATACCCCGTGCAGTGATGATGAAGCCCAAGAACTTCCCGCTGGATACGCCCAAGAACGATTTTGTAGGGCTCATCTTCAGATTGTGGGCTCGTATTAAGTTGAACACCATTCTCAGGTCTTGCAGATGATCCTCCTTACGGCGACTCTTGACGGCGATGTCGTCGACATAGCATTCCACTGTCTTGCGCAAATGTTCTCTGAAAATGATACTCATGGCTCGCTGATATGTAGCGCCAACATTCTTTAGACCGAATGGCATGACTGTGTAGCAGTATGTGCCAATCGGGGTTCGGAATGAAGTGTGCTTTTCGTCGTCGGAAGACATCTTGATTTGATTGTACCCCGAGAATCCATCCATGAATGACATACGTTCAAAGCCGCATGTATTGTCGATCATGATGTCTATGATAGGAAGGGGGAATTCATCTTTGGGCATGCCTCGTTCAGGTTGCGGAAGTCGATGCAGATTCGAATCTTCCCATTCTTCTTGAGGACGGGTACTATATTGGCGACCCAATCAGGATGTTGCTCTTCACGAATGAAGCCGCTGGCTATTAGCTTGTTGACTTCGGCTTCGATCGCGTCCATGACGCCTGGACGGAAGCGATGTCAGGATTTAACCCCGGCATGTCTTCATAGCTCCAGGCGAACACATCAATGTATTCTCTGACAAGTTCTAACAGCGACTCTCGTTCTTCGTCAGTTAGGCTTTTACTGATAAAGATCGGTTTTGGAGAAGATTCGCTGCCGAGATCCACTTGTATGACCTCATCTTCAGTAGGAGGTTCTCTCAGTTCGAACCGCTTTTCCCATTGTGCGTCTAATTGCTGGGCCCATGGCTCTATCTCAAGGATTTCAGGGATGTCTTCGTCTTCCTCGTAAGCGTCGGTGAATGCCATGTTGACTGACATGACTCGTCTGAACACATCTCCGATGCTGGTATCTGAGTCGGAAGTCGGTGATCCGGTTGAATGTGACTGCCAGTCGCATTCTTCATCTGAGCTTTCAGGGGTCGTAGTAGGCGTTACATACCCTAAATCGCATCGGGTTTTGTTATAGTAGTTCCGTGGTTTGCCCGCCGGGGCTGGCGTCTTCAAAGGTAATCGTCGTCCAGTGCCGTAGTTTAGTCCTGGCGTTGTCTCTAGATCATACCCCTGTTTCTGCATGAGATATTTGGATTGAGGGCTATAGAGATACAGAGGCAGTCTTCCAGCATCTGACCCGAAGTCGACTTCTTCCATGGCGAGGGGATGCGGGTTGTTCGTCCGGCCGAAGATGATTGGGTGGTCCCCTCCCTCGATTATTCGGTAAGCGTCTTCTACTGGAGTAATTCGGATAGCGGTGTACATATTTGTCACCTGTGTATGTAGGTGAGTGCCTATACCGTGTTCCATAGCATACATTGTACATAGCTTATTGAGCTCGGTGTAGTTCAAAGATAACCCTTTATTGATGAAGTAAGGTATCTTTTCTAGAGGGATTACATCATCTGCGGAAGGAGCGTCAGTGTGGGCAGCCACATACTTGGCTAGCTCTGGTTCCTCTTCGGCTACCTTCTGTGTGAATGAAGATTGAGAGGGCGTCCTAGTCAGCTTGATCTTCAGAGGCTCAACTGACGGAGCGGAGCGTGGGGTTGTCGGTAGACTAGCAACCCCCAGTCTGGCACTTGATGTGGAGCGAGGGGTGGCTGGTTCGCTTGAAGTGTCAGACCTCGTATCGGGGTGACGATCTTTCTTAGGTAGGCATATCGTCAGAGGTCTATCGGAGGGATTGAGCTTCTCTGTTTGGGATTGACCGACTCTCGACAATCTGATGGTAAGTGGCCCTGTCGTGGGTCTCGGTACCTGGCCGGACCTTGGCAGCCGGATTCTCAACTGCTCTTCCTGTGCTGAGTGGCTGATCGCGTCCTTACGCAGCGTGGCCGTAAGGGGTGCGGAATTGCCTGGTTTACGAGCCTGGAGGTGGATTGTCAGAGGTTCTTCTGATCCCATGGTTGCTTCAACATCAGTTTGTTTATTTCCTCCTTCAAGGTGCCTCTTCGACTTTTCGTATAGGCAGGAGTCTAAGTAATAAGATTCGACCCCTTTGAGGGGATCGATGTCAGCAAATTCTGTCCTCACGAAGCCGTGCTTGTCGATATATTTGAAGCATTGGTGTAGCGTGGAAGGCACGATCATGTAATCGTGTATCCAAGGGCGCCCCAAAAGGATGTTGTATGAAGTGTCGGCATCTATGATGTAGCAAGTGACTTCTGATTGGAGATCGCCAATCTGACATTTCAGACGGATCTTCCCGATTGGGTAGCTCCTGCCCGAATTGAACCCGCTGATGGCGGTGTTTGTAGGGGTCAGGCGATGCATCGGGATGCGAAGATGATGCAGTAGTCCTTTTGGAATGATGCTTATGGAAGACCCAGGGTCAATGTGCATCCGGTCCACCTTTACATCGCCGATGTAGCCTGTGTAGTATAATGGGCGATCGTGTAGATTAGTCTTGATGAGCATGTCTTGTGGAGTGAAGACGATGTTGGGCATTGCTCCCGTACAGGCACTGTCTTGGAGGTCTGCGGGCTGATTTTCTCCCGTGAGGTTGACCTGAGCCAGGTACGCGTCGGCATTTTGAAGTGCATCGCTCAAGGCTGTGCGGACATCCTTCGAGAGCCTCAGGAGTTCATATAAGGACAATTTGGCCGGTGTATTGGCCAATTGCGCCAAGATGTCGAAGTTGTAGGGCCTCTCCAGCCCCTGAGATGTTTTCTTTCGGAGGGATTTGTCGAAGCGAGTTTCCTTCGGCCTAGGCTTGTCGGTCGTTGAAGGCTGAGCTGGTCCCGGAGCATCCGTGGTAATGGGCGGATGATCATCAGTCGAGTTTTCAGCCACAGGTTGAGATTGTGCTCCGGATCGAGTAACAACGGCCGTGACTTCCTCTTCATCTGCTGAGGTGGTACGGCAGGATCTGACTTTTCCACTTTTCTTTTTAGAAGATGGAGTGGACTGAGTTACCTCGTGGACTAGGTCCGGATGGACCCACATGATTTCCTCTCGTGATGTGGTGAGGGGTACTAGACCAGCAGCTTGAGCGGGCGGGAGATTAGCAATCTCCATTGTTGCCAGAGGGATGGGTATAACCCCGTCCTGGGTCTCTGTTGGAGGGAAGCTACCGAATTGTACGGACACCATGTTGGCTGCCACGGTTACCTCCTCGAAATCGATGGCCAGAGCGTTCGAATCGATGAGGTTCTGGATATATCGTTTCAGTTGGTAGCAGTCGTGCGTAGCATGGTGGATGTAGCGGTGGTAATGGCAGAACTTTGGGTTCTCCAGATCAGGCGGCCGAGGCTCCCGTCTTGGTGGAGGAAGCTGAATCCTATCTCCTTGTATGAGCATGTCCAAGATAGGCTTGACGTGACCGTCTTCAAAAGAGTAAGTGATTTGAGGCCATTGTCTGTCCGCAGGTTGCGACTCAGGCTTCTGGGCTGTATCGGCCACCATAGCCTGCTTGCCTCTGTTGTCCCGATTGTTGGAGGGGCTACCCCCATTGTCGTTGGTGGTGCTGGGACGCTTGCTCTTGTTCTCTCCCTCTGAGATATGTAATCCCAGTTGGCGAGCCTTCTTTAATCGTTCTTCGGCACTTGTAGCACTAATGATAAAAGCCTTCCAGTCCTTGAATTGACTCTCGCCCATCCAGAGACTGATTGTTGGGAGTAGTCTCTTTTGGCAAATTTCGATCAAGGAGGAGTCCGGGTTGCCAGATGGTAACTTTATTGCGGTTTGACGAAACCGCTCAATGTAATTCCTCGTCAGCTCTTTCTCTCCTTGAATGACGTCCATGAGGGTAGACATCGTGACGTCCTGCCCTACCTCATAGAACCTCTCCAAGAACAGGCGTTTGAAGCCAGCGAAGGAATGGATGCAATTGTCCGGCAGGTTGCGGTACCAATCGAAGGCGACTCCTTCCAATGCCCCAATGAATAACCGTGTGAGGATAGCGTCATCATGGGGGAGATGGTCGGTAGTGACCTCAAAGTAAGTGATGTACCGACTTGCTGAAGTCTTGCCATCATATGGGTTGATATTGAACGGCTTATATCTTGGTGGAAAGGGAACATCCCTCTATTCAGCAGGATATGGTTGCCGTATCCGGAGGTCTTGAGAGTTTTCTCGGGCATGGAACATTGCTCGGAGCTCTTGAACTTCTCTCCTTACTTTTCGGGTCTCATCTGTCGCAGTCGGAGCTGTTACTTCGGGAGGATTATTGCCCGGGTTCGGTGCCGCCGAATTTGAATCTACGTTGATTGGGGGACCCGTGCTTGTCTGGCCAGGTGTCACCCCCTGCAGATTAGGAAGCGCCGCTTTGATCTCGTCTACAGACTTGACCAAGGCGTGCAATATGGCCTCCAAAGTGTCGATGCGCTGGCGATCACCGGAACTGCCTTGATTGCTGTCTGTCATGAACACCGTCTTCACATGAGGAGTGACGGAAGGAGTGGTGGAGGATGTACCCTCCGAGTCATACCCGTGCATCAAGAAATCATCAGAATATGTGGGGATGTTCTCTTCAGGTTCAGACTCGGAAGGAACACTACCCCCGACTTCGGAGCTTGCTTCGTCTAGGATGTCCTTGGGGACGTCGGTATCTGTTGTATCCATCGGAGGATTTGCTTCCTCCAGTCTGTATTCCTGGAATGTCGGATTGTCGTGGATGTTTGGAGGAGTGCTACCCCCAGTTCTGACGACCCCCAATGTTGCAGACGACGAACTTCCTACTGCAGCAGTTTTCGTCTTCGAACGGGTGTGTTGAAATACTCCAGTGGAGGATAACCCTTTAGACGACGGTTTCTTAGCTGCAGTAGTTGACACCTTTGGGCTGGAGATGCTCGTTTTCTTCCCTCTTCCCTTGGCGAGAACTTTCTGCGCGGACTTGCAGGAGACAACAGGAGGTGCCTCGTCTTCTGAGCTCGGGTGATGTAGTCTTTGGAAGACGGATGGCCGGTCTTCCGTCACCGCCGCGTTGCTGCAACAGCAGTTGACGATGATCTGGGTGGATTGATGTCCGTGTGAGGGCTCTTTACACCCCGAAGCTCCTTTTCTTTCCTTGCGTTTGTGGAGGATAACCTCACGCAGGTCAGAGGAACCACTTTGTCTGTTTGCCGCCGGGGGCTGGACTTGAGTGGTTTTATACAACTTTCCATCAGAGGGCCGCGTGATAATCAGCGGGACATCCCGATAGTCAGAGGTTGGGACAGTCGTCTGGACTTGATGAGCCCGCGCTGCCCTAGACTTCCTCCTTTTAGCACTTGTGGGTGCGTAATAGGAGGAGTCTAAGTCGAATACCACAGAGTCTGGATTATCATCCAGAGAATAATCAGAGTCAGGACCGCATGAGATCCGGTCGAAGACTGATCGAGAAAAACGTGGGACGGATGCTATGCGGCTAGCATTGGGTACCGTGCAGGCTGTCTGCATGCGGCTGTCTTTTATTGTAGGATGAGTCTTTATGCGGTTAGGACTCACGACCGTGCAGGCTGACCGCATGCGGTTGGCATCTGTGGCTGCATGGGTTTTCTGTAAGCGATTGACTTTAATAGACGCATGAGTCTCATCCGTGCGGTTGGCAACTATAGCCGCATAAGTTATGCGGCTGACAGATGTGGCCGCATGAGTTTTCTTTATGCGGTTGTCGGTTGTAGCCGCATGGGTTTTCTCCCTGCGGTTAATACTCTTCTGCGGCTCGGATCGCGTAGAGTTCCTCTTTGCCCCTGCAAGTCCAGCATCATAGTGTTTTCTTCTGCCGGACTTGGGGACAGCAGAGTTGTCTACGGTCTGAAGTGGGGCCGCAGGGGAGTCTTTCTCGCCATCTTGAGCAATAGAGAGCACCCCATCAAGGGCTTGTGGAGGAGCAAATAATTTTGGCCTCCACTCTTTGCGAGCCTTTATGGCGCGGGTGCGCTTCTGGACCGGGCCAGTGCTACCTTCAGAGAGCATTTCTTCGAACGCCTGTTGGTCGAAGCGTACGACTATCTTCTGTTGTGTAGAGCCAAGTTTGGCTGCGTCCGATTGCGTCATCAACTCCTCAACCGTGGAGAAGTTAGTCCCCAGCAGAGTCGCCATCGTGTTTGCCATTGATTGTAAAAGTACAGAACAATTATCGGAGGACTGAACTTAGACTCACAATACAAACTCGCTCGTACAAAGAAAGCCTAGGGACGAAAACCTAGGTACAGCACTCTAAGTACGATTGTTTATTTTAGATTCTGGGGGGTGATGATAGAGGCTCGGAAAAGCGACGACCGCTCTGCCTTACTCCTTGGACGATCGGTACGCAGCCTTGACTCGGGGAAGATCTGCTTGGTCGTTGACGAAGAAATGCCTTCTTGCTCTCTCTCTGATTGCTCTCCGGGCTTCTCTCTCTCTGGGTATATTCTCTCTCTGACTATGGGGGAAGTCTCCCTGTGTATACGTATTCTTCTCTGATTCTTTTTTTTTGTATCTCTCCCCCTCTTACAAGGGAATGGCATCTTGCTATTTATAATAGTGGGATGTGATCGCTAGGGTTGCCAATGATTAGCTCTTGGAGATGGCGGCGGCCTGGGGATTGATCAATCCAGGCCGTTCGTTTCTGATTGTGACGAATCAGAACCATTAAGGGTAGATTACACCAAATCTCCATTAGCAATTAATGCTGATTGGCATAAATCTTTCTTATAATGATTCTCTCATATCTGCGAATAAATCAAATTTATTCTCCTGCCACGTGCCCCAGATCATTGGGATTCGACCCGATCTTGGATTGCCATAAATCTGGGAGATTGATCGGCTGAGGACACGTGTCCTGAGAGCCAATGGTGAGACTGGAACCGCATGCAGATTGGGCCGCATAAGATTTGGGCCGCATGAATTTTGGGCCGCATAAGACTCGGGACACGTGTCAGGGCTGTCTGGGCAGTGGCCCCCTCCTTCAGACTTCTGAACCATATGATGAGCCGCATGAACCGCATAATGGTGTGTCTGCTTGAGCCGCATGGGCATGATCTTCTTGAGCCGCATAGGGATGATTCCACTCGAGCCGTATGGGACAGCTTCACTCTGAACCGTATGGAAAGTCTTCACTTCGAGCCGCATAAGCACACCCACATGGCAGGGCCACGTGGCATTTTGTTGTTCTCGAGGGATCGTGTCAGAGATTTCTTTCTCTTCCCTAGAGATTCATCATCATGACAGAGTCATAATTACCTGCTTTGGTGTCAGGTCTGTCAACTTTTCAGAGGGGTCAGCCGTCAAAGCAATTAATGCAGCATGGATCGGAGGGGAGCACTGTCACGCCACGTGTCTTCTGAGCCGCATGGAATGCCTCCGGCCGCATAGCTCCTTATGCCGCATGACTCCCTGAGCCGCATGCGTTTTATGAGCCGCATGGGTCTATTTCTTTAGTATTTTCCATGCTTCTACATACCCTTACATTACTAAGCGGATACACTAGTATCCCGCTGGACCCGGACACATGTTTAGACACGGAGATGTGATACAGAGTTGTGATACATAGATACATGACACGTACCACCGCATTCGATTGATCATCGGTGCGGCCAGGACGTGCGATGGTATAGATGCTAGATGTTGTCATTATGACATATTAGGCCCCGCACTGGGAATTGTGCGTGTCATGGAGATGACTCGCTTTAGATACATTGGGTGGGGAGGACAGTTACTAGACGGAGGGGCTACTATCGGTACTGTTGTTGATAGTAAGGCGGTTTGGATGAACCCCACTACGAGATGATCTCTGGTTAGGAGAGCTCCATTCATCGAAAGTTGTTCTCATTGCATACGTACACTTAATGGATAGGATACCATGTTTCTTTGTGCTTTTCACATCATAGTGGCATGTATATTATGTATCTTGTTGCGTACTGTAAGGACCCTGATTTTTGGAAATTATTTTTTATTATTTTATAGTATTTCTAATTATTATGTTATATTGTATCACTACCAAAATACAGTAAATTAGCGACGGAACATTAGCAACGGATATTGTCCGTCGGCGATAGCGACGGCTTTGTGGCAACTAGCCGACGGAGTACCGACGACAAGCCGTTACATTTTTTATTTTATTTTTAGGGAAAGAAAAGGTCACTCATCCGTCGCTAGGGCGTCGGAGATATAGCGACGGATATTTCTCCGTCGCTATGCAGTCGATTATTTGGCAGAAATTGTGGGGAGAATTGGCAGGACAGTTCTTCGACTACGTAGCGACGGATATTCCGTCGGAAAGCATCAAAAAGAGCGACTAACGGTCGACGGATAAAAATTCGTCGCTAGTCCGTCGCTAAATGTACGTTCCAGAATTAAATTGAAACGACAAGGAGAACTTTTCATATTCCTCCCAAATTCACTCTCTCTCCTCTCTCTCTCTCTTCCGCGGCTTCGGTGATCGGCGTCGGCGTCCTCTCCTCTCTCTCTTCCGAAGGTAATCCCCTCTCTCTCTCTCTCGCGGTGTCGTAGGGGCAGCGGGGGCGGCGGGTTTGGGGCGGGGGCGTCGGGGGCTGGGCGGCGGGGGGCGGCGGTGGGCAGGGGGTTGTGGGTGGCAGGGCTGCGGGGGGCGGTGGGCTTGGGACGGGGGCGTCGGGGGCTGGGCGGCGGGCTTGGGGCGGCGGGCTTTGGTCGGGGGCTGGGCGGCGGGCTTGGGGCGGGGGCGTCGGGGGCTGGGCGGCGGGCTTGGGACGGCGGGCTTTGGTCGGGGGCGGCTGGGGGCTTTGCTTCTCAAATTCATCTGAGTTTATATATTGGCTAAATAATGTGTTATCCATATTGGGTGTTATCCATTAGTTTGGTGGTGTTTGGATTAGTAAATGTGAATATGGAGTTTGGGTTCATGGTGTATATGTTCACTTTGTCAAGGACAGTATGAGTTCTTCATCTGCCTTCTTTGTTAAGAATATCCTTGGGACATTCGCTTCACCCAAGTCACTGAATAAGTGAAGTTTTTCCTGAAAAATCGACCCTTAGAGTGTATCAGTTGTGTGCTTCTATATAGATGTATATATCTATACATCTAACTGTGATATACATTTGTTTATGTGTGCTTTAGAGAGTGAGGAATGAAGGCAGGCCTACCATGCCTATTAGCATGCATGACGGCTTGGGGTGTAATGTGTGAGTGTAGGCATGGTAGGAAATATGGGTAATGCTAGTGTAACTAGACTAAGGTAGTGCTTGCTAGATAGTAAGGACACTCTAGTATCCTAACCAAGTTAATTTTAGCCTAGATATTTAGGATATAGCTCCCGTATCCTAGAAGTGGACTCTTGCAATTTAGAAATAGATAGATTGACTCAGTTTGATTAATTGACCTATAATGACTCTAAAATTTGATTTGCTGCTGCAAGCATACAACACCACAAAAATATTTACTGACTCGTCAAGTTGAACCGTGTATAACATGCTCGACGCTTAAGAGGAATCATTTCGACTTAGTGGACTATCGAAGAATCGGTATCGGACTATCGGTATCGGTATCAAACTATCGGACTATCGGTATCGGTATCGAACTATCGGTATCGCTAGCGGACTATCAGACTATCGGACTATCGGTATCGGTATCGAACTATCGGTATCGCACTATCGGTATCGGTATCGCACTATCGGTATCGGACTATCAGTATCGGTATCGCACTATCGGTATCGGTATCGAACTATCGGTATCGGTATCGAACTATCGGTATCGAACTATTAGTAACAACTGTACTTAGATTTTTCTCTTCTCGAGCTAGAATACCAGTGGATCCACCAGTTACATGATTATATACTAATTCTGCTTAGTTTGTCTTACTATACAGATTTTCACATCCAATCTGTGATGGATCGTTATTTCGTTGATCGTACATGGATGTACAAATGACAACACGAGAGCAGAATAGGTGTGAGTGACGATTTTCAGGCAGGCGTGGAAGTGTTTCTTAAGTATGCCAAGAGCAAAGCTCAGTTTATGGACGGTAACAAAATCAAGTGTCCATGTCGTAATTGTCACAATAGACGTTACGAAGAAGTGGTGAGTGTAAGAGATCATTTGACCCGTAAGGGTTTCGTACGTGATTACGGCCTGTGGTCATCGCAAGGTGAACTATATGCGGAAAGACAGGTTGCGAATGCTGCTACTTATGCTTTTGATGATAATGCTGCAGCGGATTTTGTCGTCGATGACGACGAATGCTCTGTTGATTATGGAGACGTGTAGAACCTTGCACGAGATATGGTGTACGACGCGGCAGGGCCTAATTTTGATCCGGAGGATCCTAATCCCGAGGCGAAGGAGTTCTATGATATGTTTCAGGATGCTAAAACTTCTTTATATCCTGGTTGTGAGCCACATTCCATACTGTCAGTGACGATGCGGTTGTTGAACATAAAGTCCGATTTTAACTTGCCACAAACTTGCTATGATCGGATTACACAACTAATAAAGGAGGTGTTACCGAAGGAATCAAAAGAGCTTACAAAAAACTTCTACATGTCGAAGATGATGGTCCGACAACTGGGACTGGGGTATGACAAGATAGATTGTTGTCGCAACGGATGCATGTTATACTACAAGGAGAACGATGATATAGAAAGTTGCAGCTTCTGTAATACGGATCGTTACAAGCCAGTCAGGGGAAAAGGAAAATCAACTAGAAAACGACGTCCTTACAAGTATATGCATTACTTGTCGATCACGAAGCGCTTGCAGAGGATGTATATATCTCAGAATACAGCAGAACACATAACGTGGCACAACGAAGAAGGCACAAAGGACGATGGAGAATTGTCACATCCTTCGGATGGAGAGGCGTGGAAATATATCGATTTTTACCATCCAGATTTTGCTGCAGAGCCTAGAAATGTACGCATGGGGCTATGTTCTGATGGCTTCGCCCTTTCGGGCAGTCGGGATCTCAATACTCCTGCTGGCCGGTCATTCTGACCCCTTACAATCTGCCACCATGGATGTGTATAAAGACTCCTTATATGTTCTTGACAGCTATCATACCGGGTCCCAAAAATCTGACGAAGAATATCGATATATATTTACAGCCGTTGGTGGATGAGCTGAAACAGCTGTGGGAGATCGGCGTCACGACCTATGATATTTTCAGGAAACAGAACTTTCAGATGAGAGCTTCACTGATGTGGACAATTAATGATTTTCCCGCATACGGTATGCTGTCGGGATGGAGTACTCACGGCACCATGTCTTGTCCGATATGCATGCAAAATAGTAAGGCGTTCCGCCTTAAGCATGGAGGAAAAACTTCTTTCTTTGATTGTCATCGTCAATTTCTGCCCGCGAGTCATCCTTGGAGAAAGAACAAGGACGCGTTCAGAGCTGGAAAACAAGAATTTTCTCATCCGCCTGCCAGATTGTCGGGATACAATATTTGGGATGATGTAAAGGACTTGCCCACTGTAATGGAAGATCCATCGAACAATCGTGTCGATGGGTTCGGACAAACCCATAACTGGACCAAACGGAGTATCTTCTGGGACTTACCTTATTGGAAAGATAATCTTATAAGGCATAATCTTGATGTTATGTATATCGAAAAGAATGTGTTCGATAATGTCTTCAATACCGTCATGGATATTAAAGGAAAGACGAAGGACAATCCAAAAGCAAGACAAGACATTGCCGAGATATGCAAGCGTCCTTATCTGAACTTAATACAAAGGGAAGCTGGTGGACAAATAACTAAGCCGATAGTACAATACACATTGAGCAAGGAAGATAGATTAATAATCTGCAAGTGGGTATCTACTTTAAGATTTCCCGACGGCTATGTGTCGAATTTGTCTAGATGCGTTGATCTCAATGAACGCAAGCTAACGGGAATGAAGAGTAACGACTGCCACGTGTTTATGAAAAGATTATTATCCATTGCTTTGAAAGAGTTATTGCCTTCTGCTGTATGGGTTCCGTTGGTCGAACTATCAATATTTTTTAGGGATATTTATTCAACTAAGTTGACTGTGCAACACATGGTTAAACTTGAGGAGAAGATTATCTTAACAATTTGCAAGTTGGAGAAAATATTTCCTCCTGGCTTCTTCGACAGCATGGAGCATCTACCGATTCATCTAGCATACGAAGCCCGTGTCGGTGCATCTGTTCATTATCGATGGATGTACCCATTTGAAAGGTACATAAAAATCGATATAATTTAAGTTGAATTTCAGTGGGTTTTAAAATTCTTTCTTAATTCTCAAGATAATTTGTCTCTCTAGATACCTACACCATCTAAAGAAGAAAGTTGGCAACAAGGCTCATATAGAGGCTTCGATATGCGAAGCATATCTTATCGAAGAGGTGTCAAACTTCTGCTCCATTTATTTTGATACTCATGTTAAGACAAATCGAAATAGACGTCAAAGGAATGACGAGGACGTTGAGGATGGAGGAATATTCAATGTAAGGGGCAAGCTTGTTGGGGCTAGTAAAAAACGGTGGTTGACTGACGACGAGTATGATGCCGCTCACCGATATGTCTTGTTAAACTGTGACATACAAGAAGTGAGAGATTTGGAGAAGTAAGTCAGTACACTTGCACTCGTTATAATCTCGAATTTGATGAAGTAAGTGACTACACTTATATATTCTTATTTTCTCTAATAGTGTATTTAGAGATGAAGTCAAAATGAGGACACCCGATATTACCGATGAGGGACTTCAAAGAGAGGTTGATTGTACATTTCCGTCATGGTTTCGCAAATACGTAAGTAACTGAGATTATAATTGAGGTTGATTTTATATATTCTTATAAAATACGTAAGTAACTGAGATTAGAAATATATAATCTAAACATTTAAATTATAAATATTTATTTACATATTTTATTGCCTGAAACAACACTCACTAATGAGAGTGTTCGTTATCTGGCATTGGGACCGAAGAGGCAAACAAAGACTTGGCCAGGCTATGTCGTTAATGGCTTCAGGTTTAAGGCAATTCAGAATGCTATAAATGTCAAATTTATCAATGACGGCATCAGTACCAAGGATTCCGGTATTTGTATAAGAGGCACCATCTATGACGACGAACCAGACTTTGACTATTATGGAGTGCTTCGGGATGTTGTAGATTTATAATATACTGGCCCATATGATATGCATATTGTAATGTTCAAATGTGAGTGGTTCGATACGACACCAAATATCGGTTGGAGAATCGATAAACAATTTGGATTTGTCGATATAAATCATCGCAGGAGGTATAGAGGGTCCGATACATTTGCGATAGCAAATCAGGCTGTTCAAGTCTACTATACAAGCTACCCAAGGCGTCGTAGAGATCGATTTGACTGGTGGGCAGTATGCAAGATTAAATCTAGAAATACATTCAACGTTGGAGACCCAGCATACCAAGAGGACCAGATCGAAAAGTCCCAATACTTGGGACAACACTCGGATACAATGGATGTTGAAGATATTATTAAGGAAAATAGAGGGGAGAAAGAGGTTGATACACAAGACTTAGCTGTCAACCAGGGGAGAAAGAGACGTCTTGTCCCAAATATTGAGGCAGAAGAAGAAGAAGAAGAAGAAGAAGAAGAAGAAGAAGAAGAAGAAGAAGAAGAAGAAGACGAATTTGATGGGGATGAGGATACAGATGAAATCGACGATAAAGATAAGGATGAGGATGAGGATGAAGATGAGGAGGAGGATGATGATGAAGACGAGGCCGAGGATGAGAACGAAGACGATGATTAGGTTAAATATTGTTGTATATTAAAAACACTTCCAATTACGTGAATTAATATTTTTTTCGTTCGATTATTTACTTATTGCAAATGGCACTCCTAGTTTTTTTCGTCGCGGCGGCACTCGTCTCTCTACTGGTGGTATGTATATTTTAGTTTAGAATTTTATATTCATTTACACTTTTATATTATTAATTATGTTTATGTGTTCTATTTACAGGTCATGATGGCTGGCTATGGTCGTGGTGCTGGTGGTGGTCGTGGTGCTGGCGGTGGTGGTGGTCGTGGTCGTGGTCGTAATGGTGCTGGTGGTCGTGGTCGCATTCAATCTTCCCGGGATGTGATCCCATCCAGCGAGCCCGACCCGGAGAGTATCTCGGGCACAGACGTATTCTGCCGTCGATCGACTTCTTCATCGAGGCATGAGTCTGGATCTGCTAGCGGATCCGTTCCGCTATCGGACCCACCAGCGGATCCACCAGTGGATCTCCCAGTTACTGCACAGTGGGCCCCGGAGTACCCCTATACTCGTTTTCATCCGGTTACTGGGGAGTACATGCGTGGACCCGCGGATCCTCCGACGGCACCAGAGAGGCCGAGAGGCGAGTTCCGACGAGAGCTATGGCCCACGGGGACTTCGTAAGTAAATTTAAGATAATTTATTAAATTTTTTTCATTTATTCAAGTTAATAATTCAGTCATTTCTTCTTTGTAGGTTTTTTCCGTTTAATGTTGCCAAGGCTCTTGGAGAAATTATCAGGACTAACTTCCATGGTGCCTACCTCAACTTTTCGTCGCTGCCCCCAAACTTGAAGTACGTCTGGCTCGACGAGTTGAGGGTATATATCTATATCTTCTGGTTAATTATTAGTTGCTCTTTAATCAACCATTTTTTAAATTATATGATAATTGAATTTGTATGTTAGACGACGTACTGGTGGCTCCCCATCGCGAGAACGAAATCCGCAGGACCTACAAAAGTGTTGTCTCGAAGAAGAAATGGAATATGATTCATGACCTGAAAATGGGGCATACGAGGCCGAATTGGATCCGGCAGGAGTATTATGAGGACCTCTTAGATATGATGAATACTCCTGCTTACAAGGAGAAATCGGAGAAGGTGAAGGCGAACCGACAGGCCGCGGGACTTCATACTGGTGGATCAAGGCCCCACGTAGCGACGCTTACAGATCTGGTGAGATACCGTAAATTTATTTCACTATCGAATTTGCTATTATTAATATACGGAGTTAATTAAGTTCTACAAAAATTTCGTATGCAGGCCCAACGGGCGGTAAAGGAGGAAAGGGCGCCAGAATCGGTCACCATGCACGACGTGTTCTAGCATACGCACAAAAGACGGAAGGACGGGAGCTTCGTCGACGAGAGGGCCAAGGAGACTGATGTAAGTACTTATGTTTATGAGATTTACGTTAGAATTAAAAGTATTCGGACTATAACTTAGGTAAACTTAGGATTCACACTTAACTTAGTGAAACATAGGATTTAGATTACAACTTAGGTAAATCTTATAATATAAACACATTCATTTTATAGGCTGCGTATCGTGAGGCCCTTAGTCGGGCTTAGTTAACTGACACCGAGGATGTCGGTAAAACGACCCCCGCCCGGACGCCCTCTTCTTTGGCCGCTCGCAACGACTTGTTCGTAGATGCCGTCGGCGGCTTTAAGAAAGGGCTCCTGTACGGAGTCGGCTCCCTAGGGCCGTTGCACATGGCGACTCAAAGATTTCCACCGACACCGCCTCCTTCCGCGGCCCCGGCAGACGATGATGTTAGGTCACAGCTTACGCAGCTGCACGAGGCGGTGTCGTCCTTGCGGGAGGTATTTGCCACGTACTTTTCGTCTCCGTCTGCTGCTGCCGGTCCGTCTACTGCTGGTGTCGGTCCGTCTTCTACTGGTGCCGGTCCGTCGACTGCTGGTGTCGGTCCTTCTTCCGTGGGTCATCTTTCTTTCAACCCTGCTGCCCCTCTGGTATCGCCTCCGACTGTGACGGCACTCCTGGATCTCATGTTGCCAGAGCAGCTACGCCGACTTCCGAGCAGTGTCTATGTGATTCTTGGATAATTGGTGTGCATTAAATTCGTATGTGCATATTTGGTCTATGTAATTCTTGGATAATTGGTGTGTATTATATACTTGGTCTATGTGATTGTTGGATAATTGGTGTGCATTATATATTGGTTTGGTTTATGCAAATTTTTGTGAACAGGGAAAGTGCTGCAATTTTTTTTCAAAAAAATCTCAGTTAGCGACGGACTAGTGATTGGTTAGCGACGAATATTTCCAGTTTCCGACTACTTTTCGACGGAATGTGCGTCGCTAACTGGAGATTTGAAACTGTTTCCAGGTAGCGACGGGTGGTCGATGGAATATCCGTCGGTAAGGTACTGGTGGTATATATTTCGACGGATTAGCGACGAAAAATCCGTCGCCCATGCGACGGATAATCAGCCACTAATCAGTCGCTCTCTCGACGGCATTGCGACGGAAAATCCGTCGACAAGGTTCTGGAAATGCTTGACATTTCCAGAACCATTGCGACGGATAATCAGCCACTAATCAGTCGCTCTGTCGACGGCGTAGCGACGGAGTAGCGACGATTTATCCGTCGCCAAGGTTTTGGAAATGTCAAGCATTTCCAGAACATGGTCGATGGATAATCCGTTAGTATTCCGTCGCTAATCTGTCCTTTGTTAGCGACAGTGATCGACGGACTAGCGACGGAACGATACCCTCTGATATACTGTTACGACGGTTTACCGACGGACTATCTGTCGCTAGCGTCTACACAGTTAAGTATTTAATACTTGAAATGGACGAAAGCCCGTCGGAAAGTCATCGCTAATGCATCGTATTGTGAAGACGAAAAGCCGTCGCTATTTCGTCGCTCGTCGACTACTTAGCGACGGACCGTGTAACGCTCCAGTCCCAAATACGTAGGACTAAGTATGTAGACATGCCAGCTGTATACATACAAAGTACATGGGGCTTGTATATATACATAAGCTGTAAAATGCAGTAATCCAAGACAAACTAAATCTCATCCACAATGAAAAGAATAATAATAGAAAAATTAACTTGAATATTCATGATACAATTGTTGGGCGTAGACAAAGTCCACTACCAACTATCTCAATGAAAGAAATGTACAAGAATCAATCTATAAAATGGTAAGACGAACCAAGCGCAATCGTCTTCGAAGGAATGGAGAAGACCAAGCCTCGGCTAGGATACCTGCGGAAGACATGAACACACACCTGGGAAAGAACCAGGTCCTCAGACAGACGTAGCAAGATACACGAAGAACAAGCTAATATGAACTGTCAGAATAATAATATATATAAGACTCTTCTAGACACAAATATTCAAAGGAGATTCTAACCGCCTAATGTGCAATTTAGATGACAACTTTCATGCGCATGGGTGGGATTTTAGGCTATGTGTACGTAACTGGCATTCAGTTATCTGTATCCTGCCGTAACGTACAAAACGTCAGAGGGTATCTGCAAATATATCGCCACAGTTCCATCCGGAGACTGTGGTTTACCTGTTTGGATTCCCATACGCACTAGCGACTGTCCTCTCCCAATATTTCCCACACTGTTCAAGTCATGTACATGGCTCGTCCAGTTTTTGTAACTGCTTGAGTCTCTAAAACCCTAGTCATAGCAGTTACGATTATCTACCGTCACACGACTTTAGAGATAGCTAGTCAATAAGTCGTGCCCCTAGCAACATGTCTCCAACCGTATAGTGTGAGTGTCACAGCCAAAGAAGATATAAGGATATCCTCCAACAAGAAGGTAGTCCGCTAACACTAAGTCAACATGCATAAAATAAAGTAACGACTAATAAAGTCGCTTGCACCCAAGTATGGCTTGGACGCGCAGTTTATAACAAAGAAAACTAACAATATGAAACAAAATAAATAATGCAGAAAATAAATAATTTGACAGTTAATTAGCAAGGTATACTTGCCTGGAGGTCGCCTGATGAGCTGCAATAATCAAGGTTGCATGAAATCTGACTTCTGTGTTACAAATACACAAAGGGTTTCTAGTGATGTCTTATGTTGTTCCTATTGGTCTAGAGCAGTTGGATCAGCTAGGGTCGATATAAGGAAGTACGGGAGTGGTGAGGGAATAGAAAAAGGGAGATTTGTCATGGATGGGATGATAATCGAAGAATTTGATTAAATAATATATACACGATTTTTAGGAAATTATTTATAATACTAAAATATTGTTAGTCAAAATATGCTCTTAAATAAATGCTCGAAAAGTCAAAAAGTCATTTTAGGCAAAAACTCTAAGGTTGTCAACGTAGGTTTTTAGATAAGAACTATATTTTGTTAGTAAAATACTTTGGATAGTTATTTGAAAATACATTTTTATTAATACGCTATATGTCTAAAAAATAATTTAAAGAATAATAAAAAATCATTTTTAGACTAGATTTTAAGTTCGTAAAAATATGCAAATGTTTGTAAAAACTAACTTTTTATTTGTCAAAATATTTATTATCTTTCTACTTAAAATAAACAGAATAATATAATAAAAATAAATGAATAAATAATTGGTAGTAAAATACTAATACTAATAGTAATAATAATAATAATAATAATAATAGCAATGCAGACTAACAAGCAATACTTGCTTCAAAAAAGCAAAGCAACACCAAAACTAAACAAAAACATAAAAATAAAAAAAAATAAAAACATTACACTGCTGTTCCTTTCGTAGTAAGGAGGAGAGAGAGAGGGAGAAGAGTGGGAGTGAGGAGCAGAGGGGCTTTGACCGAGAGGGGTGGCGCGGATGTCTCCGACTGAGAGGAGTAAAAAGGGGCGGGACGGGATCGAGGAAGAGGGGACGCGGCGAGCGGCTGGAGGCAGAGAGCTGGTGATCTAGCGTTCGTGGTGGCGCCGGAATCGAGCCGACGGAAGGGGGTTTTGCGCCGGTTGGGAGCGTGGAAAGGGGAGGAGAGGAGCTGATCCGGAAGCGGAGGTCGGGGGTTTCGCCGGCGTTCAATGTGGAGGATGAGGCGAGCTCGGTCGTGGGCGGCCCCAGTGGAGGCGCCGGACGGGAGGAGAAGATCGAGGGGTGCGCTGCGCACGCTCGAGGCGGCGCCGGAGCGGCCTGCGGCAGGGTGGAGTCAGCTTTCCGGTGGGCACAGCGGCTAGGGGAGAGGAAAGCGGAGGGGGTTTCGGTGATGGGCAGCGCCGCGGTAGCAGAGGAGGGACTCCCAAGGCGGAATCCGGTCACGGCGAGGAACTCGCGCGGACGCTGGTGGGGAGTGGAAAAAGGATTTCTCATCCGATTCCGACGACCATCGGTCGAGTACGGGGAGACGGCTTTCGTCCGGGGCCGACGTACGCCGATTGCGACGTTGACTGAGGGAAAGTGGGGTGGCGGCGTGCAATCTTGGTGCTTGCGCGCTGGAGGACCCCGACGGGCGTGCCGGACCGGTGGATCCAGGCAACGGCGGCCTGACGCTGAGGGCGAGGTGAGTCTTCTTTTATTTATGGTGGTGGTGATGAGTTTTGGGAGGGTTTGGATGGATTGCCCATGGTTGTGGGGGTGCTGGTGAGGAGGTCTGGTGGTGGTGAAGGTGGTGACGGTGGTCGGGACGGAGAAGAGGAGGCTGGACGGGTGGTGTCGAGGAATTGGTTGGGTCGGAGGAAGAAGTGCAGGGGGTCGGGCGTGTGGTTGTCGGGTGATGATGGCGATGGCGGACGGCTTCGGTGGTGGTCCTGGCTGGATCGGAGGTGTAGCGGAAGGGTAGGCAGGGCTGTCGACCATGCCGTGGAGGTGCTGGAAGGAGAGCGGCCACGGTGGCAAGGCAGAACAGAGGCATGGTTAGGTTCTTAGGGTTTAGCTAGGTATTGGGCCGTGTCGGGTGTATCCAACATGAGGATGGTGACGAGGAGATGCGTCCGTGTGTGTCAGACGCGATAAAGGTAATGTATTTGTAAAAGAAACTGAATAGTGGATGGAAAAAAGATGGTCACGGACACGATGCACCGTTGGTTGTGAAAATTTTATGGAGGAGTACCTGCCTATTTATAGGATGTGGGAATTCCCAATTGGATAAGGATTTGGGAGGATTTAAATCCCTATTAGATAATTCGTAACTTAATTTAAAATCAATCAAATCCAAATCCAAATACAAATCCAATTTAAATTTAATTAAATTCTTTTAGTTTAAAATCAAATAGGATAAATAAATTTTCAAACATAGATATTATTTAACTAATTAGATAATTCCATAAAATCAAATCGAAATTTAAATTTTCACAATAAATTTCAAAATATATTTCCCAAAAATACTAATAATAATAATTTCGAAAATCATCATAATTATTTAAACATCAAATATGAAATATATCTTTTACTAAATTGAGATAAAATTTCAAAAATTAAAATATTAAATTCATGCAATCGCATGCAAATAGAATATTATTTTCTAAGTTACGATTTATACTAGTATTATGAATAAAATATCTCGAATACCATTTTCATAAATAATAAAATAATTAATTTTGAAAATTGTACTATTGTTTAAAATAACTAATAAATATTTACGAAAATGGGTATGCACAATAATATTCATATAAATATACCTTTAACCAAAATAAAATATTTAATTATGCTATATTGAAATAAAATGTCTTCTATATTAATAAATTCCATAAATAAAACCTTTTTCAAAATATATACCTCGTGCGAAATTTACACTCGACGAGCAAATATGAAAGAGCAAATTTGCGCGTGACGTACAATACGACTATGCGACGTATAAATACAAAACAAAAAAAATCAGTACTAAAATATAGTAGAAATTTAGGGATTTTACATCCTACCCAACTTACAAGAATTTCGTCCTCGAAATAAAAAAATAAGTAGGGGGGTTGAGAGGGTACAAGGGTATCGATGGGAAGCAAACAATGACAATGTTTCAATATGAGCGTGTCGTAAGAAATCGTGATCTAAATCATAGAATTTAACACGGGTATGGTTACGAGGGTCGCGAGTTAAGGCGCGAGTAGAAGATTAAGGGATTAAAGTTTAAATCAAGAGTATCATGCAATAGAGAATGATATGGTATCAAGAGAAAATAAGTTAGAGACCTAGTAGGTTGAGGCACGAATAAGAGATTGATTAGGTTCATGCCTAAATTAAGTGATTTGGAAGGTTCATGATAGCGAATATAGGGCCAAGAAAAGGACGAGTGGTTTAGGATGAAGATATAGCAACATCGAGTGAGAATGGTCATAGTCGATAGGAAGGCTAGAGGAAGTTCTAGTATAACGCCTTCGTCCTTCTAAAATAGATGAAGGCGAAAGCAATATAGAGTTCGAAGGAGGCGTTATCGAATACGAATACGTGATTCAAAGACGATCGAATAATTTCAAAGGAATTGTCAAGGCAGTCGTGGATGGGATTCTAGAGGGCAAGTTTAGCTATGTCCCCATCCACGTAGAACGATAGATAAAAGCGAACCAAAGTGCACTAGGTTGATCAGACCATCATGCACCGGTTCTGAGTAGACAATACGTTAGTTGATGCATCCAATAACATATGTCATGAACAAGCTTGATAAATAATTTAGCTTGCAAAAATTAGGCTACATTATTATCATTAGTTTAGATAGTAAAAATATAGGCACGATGGTAGATGAGTAAAAACAAAAATGAATAGTCTAAAAGTCATAAGGATCTAAGTCTTGTTTATTCCTATACCATCATTCTACAATTTTATTGACCAAGACTTGGTTGACCAAATGGGTTAAATTCTTCTAGTCTTTATGGTCTAGATAATACTATTTGTATTCCCTTAATGGTCAAGGGTGTGTCAGGTCGTAGGGTATTCTACCCAACTTACAAGACCTAAACTAGTAGGGTGATGGAACAATGGGTCATGTCCACCTAATATGGATTACCTTATAAATCTCTATCAAGCACGAAAGAAGGGCACGAATCATGATAGAAGGGATCAAACAAGATGCAATCCGAGGAGTCAAGCGAGAAGGCGGTCAAGTATGTGGATGAGATCCTAGACTATAATCCTATACGCAGGCTTGCTTGGTACGATAACGTAACCAAACAATTTATCTTGACCTGAATGGGCCACCACAAAAATATGTAACGCCCAGTCCCAAAATATGTAGGACTAAGTACGTAGATATGCCAGCTGTATACATACAAAGTACATGGGGCTTGTATGTATAGATAAGCTGTAAAATACAGTAATCCAAGACAAACTAAATCTCATCCACAATGAAAAGAATAATAATAGAAAATTCAACTTGAATATTCATGATACAATCGTTTGGCGGAGACAAAGTCCACTACCAACTATCTCAATGAAAGAAATGTACAAGAATCAATCCATAAAATGGCAAGACGAACCAAGCGCAATCGTCTTCGAAGGAATGGAGAAGACCACGCCTCGGCTAGGATACCTGCGGAAGACATGAACACACACCTGGGAAAGAACCAGGTCCTCAGACGGACGTAGCAAGATACATGAAGAACAAGCTAATATGAACTGTCAGAATAATAATATATAAAAGACTATTCTAGACACAAATATGCAAAGGAGATTCTAACCACCTAATGTGCAATTTAGATGACAACTTTCATGCGCATGGGTGAGATTTTAGGCTATGTGTACGTAACTGGCATCCAGTTATCTGTATCCGGCCGTAACGTCCAAAACGTTAGAGGGTATCTGCAAATATATCACCACAGTTCCATCCGGAGACTGTGGTTTACCTGTTTGGATTCCCATACGCACTAGCGACTGTCCTTCCCTAATATTTCCCACACTGTTCAAGTCATGTCCATGGCTCGTCCAGTTTTTGTAACTGCTTGAGTCTCTAAAATCCTAGTCATAGCAGTTACGATTATCTATCGTCACACGACTTTAGAGATAGCTAGTCAATAAGTCGTGCCCCTAGCAACATGTCTCCAACCGTGTAGTGTGAGTGTCACAGCCAAAGGAGATATAAGGATATCCCCCATCAAGAAGATAGTCCGCTAACACTAAGTTAGTATGCATAAAATAAAGTAACGACTAATAAAGTTGCTTGCACCCAAGTATGGCTTGGACGAGCAGTTTATAACAAAGGAAACTAACAATATGAAACAAAATAAATAATGCAGAAAATAAATAATTTGACAGTTAATTAGCAAGGTATACTTGCCTGGAGGTCGCCTGATGAGCTGCAATAATCAAGGTTGCATGAAATCTGACTTCTGTGTTACAACTACACAAAGGGCTTCTAGTGATGTCATATGTTGTTCCTATTGGTCTAGAGCAGTTGGATCAGCTAGGGTCGATATAAGAAAGTACGGGAGTGGTGAGGGACTAGGAAAAGGGAGATTTGTCATGGATGGGATGATAATCGAAGAATTTGATTAAATAATATATACACGATTTTTAGGAAATTATTTATAATACTAAAATATTGTTAGTCAAAATATGCTCTTAAATAAATGCTCGAAAAGTCAAAAAGTCATTTTAGGCAAAAACTCTAAGGTTGTCAACGTAGGTTTTTAGATAAGAACTATATTTTGTTAGCAAAATACTTTGGATAGTTATTTGAAAATACATTTTTATTAGTACGCTATATGTCTAAAAAATAATTTAAAGAATAATAAAAAATCATTTTTAGACTAGATTTTAAGTTCGTAAAAATATGCAAATGTTTGTAAAAACTAACTTTTCATTTGTCAAAATATTTATTATCCTTCTACTTAAAATAAACAGAATAATATAATAAAAATAAATAAATAAATAATTGGTAGTAAAATACTAATAATAATAATAATAATAATAGCAATGCAGACTAACAAGCAACACTTGCTTCAAAAAAACAAAGGAACACCAAAATTAAACAAAAACATAAAAAAAACATTACACTGCTGTTCCTTTCGTAGTAAGGAGGAGAGAGAGAGAGAGGAAGAAGAGTGGGAGTGAGGAGCAGAGGGGCTTTGAGCGAGAGGGGCGGCGCGGATGTCTCCGACTGAGAAGAGTAAAAAGGGGCGGGACGGGATCGAGGAAGAGGGGACGCGGCGAGCGGCTGGAGACGGAGAGCTGGTGATCTAGCGTTCGTGGTGGTGCCAAAATCGAGCCGGCGGGAGGGGGTTTTACGTCGGTTGGGAGCGCGGGAAGGGGAGGAGCGGAGATGATCTGGAAGCGGAGGTCGGGGGTTTCGCCGACGTTCAAGGTGGAGGATGAGGCGAGCTCGGTCGTGGGCGGCCCCAGTAGAGGCGCCAGGCGGGAGGAGAAGATCGAGGGGTGCGCTGCGCACGCTCGAGGCGGCGCCGGAGCGGCCTGCGGCGGGGTGGAGTCAGCTTTCCGATGGGCACGGCGGCTAGGGGAGAGGAAAGCGGAGGGGGTTTCGGTGATGGGCAGCGCCGCGGCAGCGGATGAGGGACTCCCATAGCGGAATTCGGTCACGGCGAGGAACTCGCGCAGACGCTGGTGGCGAGTGGAAAAAGGATTTCTCATCCGATTCCGGCGACCATCGGTCGAGTACGGGGAGACGGCTTTCGTCCGGGGCCGACGTTCGTCGATTACGACGTTGACTGAGGGAAAGTGGGGTGGCTGCGTGCAATCTTGGTGCTTGCGTGGTGGAGGACCCCGGCGGGCGTGCCGGACCGGTGGATCCAGGCAACGGCGGCCTGACGCTGAGGGCGAGGTGAGTCGTCTTTTATTTATGGCGGTGGTGATGAGTTTTGGGAGGGTTTGGATGGATTGCCGATGGTTGTGGGGGTGCTGGTGAGGAGGTCTGGTGGTGGTGAAGGTGTTGACGGTGGTCGGGATGGAGAAGAGGAGGCTGGACGGGTGGTGTCGAAGAATCGGTTGGATCGGAGGAAGAGGTGCAGCGGGTCGGGCGTGTGGTTGTCGGGTGATGATGGCGATGGCGGACGGCTTCGATGGTGGTCCTGGCTGGGTCGAAGGTGTAGCGGAAGGGTAGGCGGGGCTGTCGGCCATGCCGTGGAGGTGCTGGAAGGGGAGCGGCCACGGTGGCAAGGCAGAACAGAGGCATGGTTAGGTTCTTAGGCTTTAGCTAGGTATTGGACCGTGTCGGGTGTATCCGACACGAGGATGGTGACGAGGAGATGCGTCCGGGTGTGTCGGACGCGATGAAGGTAATGTATTTGTAAAAGAAACTGAATAGTGGATGGAAAAAGGATGGTAACGGACACGATGCACCGTTGGTTGTGGAAATTTTATGGAGGAGTACATGCCTACTTATAGGATATGGAAATTTCCAATTGGATAAGGATTTTGGAGGATTTAAATCCCCATTAGATAATTCTTAACTTAATTTAAAATCAATCAAATCCAAATCCAAATCCAAATACAAATCCAATTTAAATTTAATTAAATTCTTTTAGTTTAAAATCAAATAGGATAAATAAATTTTCAAACATAGATATTATTTAACTAATTAGATAATTCCATAAAATCAAATCGAAATTTAAATTGTCACAATAAATTTCAAAATACATTTCCCAAAAATACTAATAATAATAATTTCAAAAATTATCATAATTATTTAAACATCAAATATAAAAATATATCTTTTACTAAATTGAGATAAAATTTCAAAAATTAAAATATTAAATTCATGCAATCGCATGCAAATAGAATATTATTTTCTAAGTTACAATTTTTACTAGTATTATGAATAAAATATCTCGAATACCATTTTCATAAATAATAAAATAATTAATTTCAAAAATAGTACTATTGTTTAAAATAACTAATAAATATTTACGAAAATGGGTATGCACAATAATATTCATATAAATATACCTTTAACCAAAATAAAATATTTAATTATGCTGTATTGAAATAAAATATGTCTTCTATATTAATAAATTCCATAAATAAAACCTTTTTCAAAATATGTACCTCGCACAAAATTTACACTCGACGAGCAAATATGAAAGAGCAAATTTGCGCATGACGTACAATACGACTATGCGACGTATAATTACAAAAAAAAAATCAGTACTAAAATATAGTAGAAATTTAGGGGTTTTACAGACCGTTATTAGCGACGAGCTGATTGCCGACGGATTATTTTGGCCAAGATCCGTCAGTGATCGGTTGCTAATACTGATTGCCGACGGATGGGCGACGGATGTGGCCGTCGCTAAATGGACATATTTTGGTAGTGTATATTTAAATGTGATTATATATGTACTTTTTTGTGTCTTTGATTTTTGGAGCACAAGACATGTCCATCTCTTGAAACGTCCTTCATGAGTTTTGTAGTAGACAAGACGACCTTCAACTTGATATATTATGTCCCATCCAAACTTGTAAGCCCCCTAAATTTTAGAATTTATTTTAAATTTTCTGAATGAATTATTTTCGATAAATATTTTATTATTTAATTATTTGTGATCATTAATGTAACTTTCCGTGACTTTGACTTCTGAAGCGTCAGGGATGCCAATCTCTGTAAACTCTCTTCATGGGTTTTGAAGTAGACAAGATTATCTTCGTTTTGATATATCATGTCCCACTTGAACTCGTTCCCTTGTGCTCTTTTTGTATCGCGCAACTTCGGGTCGACTTAGACCAATTAATCATTGAATAATTATTCCCACATTTATCTTTGATCATCGTTTGCACGTTACCGTGACTTTTAATTTAGGAGCACCAGGCCAGTCGTTTTCTCAGAACCAACTCCTTATGAATGATCTACTCGAGACGCTCTTCACCCATGACCTTCGTGTCCCACTCAGACACTCCATTTTGTGCTTCATTTTCTTCGCACAATTTTCGGGTCAATTTAGGCCGATTAATTATCTACCGTAAAACCTGATTTAATTTCCAATTTAATTTCGGGATCCGACATTGATCCAACCTAGTCGATCCAAAGTATGGACGTGGTCTACATGAAGCCTACTACCCACATGAAACTTGTGTCCCATTTATTGGAGTCCTCGTATATTATTTATTTACCCGTGATCATAAATACATATTTAATTTCATTATAGCCCCCTGTCCGATTTTGACCCGACCCGGCTCGACCGAACCCAAACTCAAGCTCCATGTTGTACTCTCATGACTGCCCAAATACTCGACACAATATTTCTCTTTTTTCCTATTTTGGAAATATTACTTTCTCTCTCCACTTTACAAATATCCTATATATATATATATATATATATATATATATATATATATATATATATAGGACATTTGTAAAGTGGAGAGAGAAAGTGATATTTCCAAAGTTTGGACGTGGCCCACATGAAGCCTACTACCCACATGAAACTTGTGTCCCATTTATTGGAGTCCCCGCATATTATTTATTTATCCGTGGTCATAAATACATATTTAATTTCATTATTGCCCCCTGTCCGATTTTGACCCGACCCGACTCGACCGAACCCAAACTCAAGCTCCATGTTGTACTCTCATGACTGCCCAAATACTCGACACAATATTTCTCTTTTTTCCTATTTTGGAAATATCACTTTCTCTCTCCACTTTACAAATATCCTATATATATATATATATATATATATATAAACATATATCTCTCTCTCTCACTTTACACCACCTCACCCCCTCCCCTCTCTCTACCAGCTCACATCCCTCCCAACCGACCTCTCTCTATTCTCACTCTCTCAAATATCTCTCTCACACTATTCTAACACTCTCTCACTCTTTATATATATATATATATATATATATATATATATATATATATATATATATATATATATATATATATATATATATATATACACCTCTCTCTCTCTCTCCTCTAAACCACACACACACACACAACACCACCACCACAGCCGACCTCCACCACCATCTCAGCCACCACTCCCACCCATGCCGAACACCTAAAGCCACCACCTCCATCTTCTTCTCCTCCTCTTCTTCATCATCTCCATCACCATCTCCATCACCAACACCACACCACATCACCACCACCTCCACCACTTCAACCATCACCACCACCGTCCGCCGCCACGGCCTCTGCCACCACCGGCGACCGCGCCACCGCCGTGCCTTGTCCTAGCCCGCCCCCGCGTAGGCAGCAGCAGCTGCAACAGCGAGCGGCGCAGCAGCATGCGCAGCCGCACGTGCACGGCCACGCGCGCCGGCGATCACCGTCGCCGTCGCACACCGCCTTGGCCCCCCTGATGTGCGTACACCCCCGGCGACCTCCCCCAGTCTACCACCATCTTTCCCGACGCGCCGAATAGGCTATTCGTGCGTTTTGAACGGAATCCCGTCGGCGCGCGAGAGTTTGGAACTCAAAATTCGTGTCCCGTCGCAGCGACTTCGCACGGATTTTTTGGTCAATCCGACCGTTGGATCGGTAAAATCCTTGCTCCGTCTCAATCTCGGTATATAGAACTTCACTTCCCTCAATTTTCGTCCGTTAATTTTGTCGTTTGATACCTCAAAACTGGCCACCAAGTTGACACTTTAAATTGAACTATTTTTGGACCGTTTCGTGGAGCCGACTTCGTCAGCTCGTAACTCCGCCGTCGCAGCTCTGGTTGGTGCGCTACCAGTTCCTATGCGCAGCTAGTATAACCCTCTTCCTGCCTCCTTTAAGTTTCGTTTCATTATAAGCACGTTTGGTTGGTCGAATTCGACTCCAAAGTTGGCCGTCGAATTCTTTAATTTGCACTTGTTAAATTCTATTTTTGAACCCGGGACTCCGGATTCAATTTCTGACACTACCAGTAGACTCGTGGCATCGTTCTGACATATTTTCATATAAATTTTGCTTGATTTGGAGAACGTGGGCCCTGGCACGCATTTCGGTACAAAACGGGTCCCACATTCCGAGTCAACGGGTCACTTTGAGATCGGCTCATCGGAATCCAATTTCGGATATACCATTGAGTTCGTATCGTCATTCTGGATTCGTTGACATATATTTTGCTGAGTTTTTAAGACATTTGCTCCGGCATGCATTTCGGTGCAAGTTGGATTCCAAATGTCCGCGACAACGTGTCATTTTGAGATCGACACATCGGAATCCTATTTCGGACATACCGTTGGGTTCGTATCATCATTCTGGATTCGTGAACATATAATTTCCTAGGTTTTGTAGACTTCTATCCTGACATATTTTTCGGTGCGAAGTGTGTCCAACGGCGGACATCATTTTGACCCGAAATTACTATTTTGCTCCTGTGTCTAAATTGGACTTATGGGTAGGCTATGATAGCTAATTTGACCATTCTGGATACGTTGGTGATATTTATTTTATCATTCGACAACATATGTAGATTTTGCTTATGTATCATCCTTAATTTGTAATTAATTATTTTTTTTCCAGAAATTGTTACTTTCTGTTTTTGAATTTTTATATATATTTTAAACTGTAAAAACCTGGGAAAAATTGTATTTAAATACTATATTAATTTAGCTAATTTATTATAATTTTTCCAGCATTTAATAAGTACTTTTGGTATTTTATAAAAATAGAAAAACAGAACTCATTTTTAGAATACAAGTGTTTGCTGATTTTTAATAAATATTTATGAGGGTTTATAAATTCCAGAAAAATTAGTATAAATTTCTATAATTAACAAGGATCATTTTGCTACTTTATTTTATGTATAGTTGAGCTTTTTGTCTATCTCAAAAATTGTTGGAACTCAGTGTACAGTTTGATTTATTTATTGAATAGTTACGACTTTCAATATTTTATGTTGTTTTGAGTTATAGACATATTGGACCTCACCCCGCACTAGTATAAAGACTCTAGAAAGTTAGTTTGGATATAGTGGCACTCCACATTAGACTTTTATGCTAGGTCCTCACTTGGCTAGTATCCAGTTAGGAGTCGTATCGCGTCACTAGTGTAATCTCGAACATAGCTTAGAACTAAGTTTGTATATCATTATTGACAGGACACCGGACATCTATATCTTTGTACTAGTATTCTTGCTTTGCTCGAGACAAGTACATCTGCAAACTCATTTACTGTCTTTTAATGCTAGAACATGTATTAACCCTGTTAAAATACTGATCCTTGAGGTAGCAAGTTAAATCTTCACATGTTGTATTACTTTCAGTACCTGTCATGCTTAGGAAAGTTATCATATCTTCATATGCTTCTTACTGGTTCTCAGTACATGTCATGCTTTAAACTGCTCTGAATATTCACATATTTTATACTGTTCTCATATCACTCACATGTTAATAAAAACGGGTTAAGGGAAAACTGTTAGTAGTGTACTTGATCATGTCCCCCTTCTCCGTATGTATTTACCGAGCACTGTTACATTCTATATGTACCTTTGTCGTATGTCTGCTCCCGTATTTGTGTATGCAGATACACCGATGCCGTTAAGGGTACATATGTACGCTTCAAAAAATTGATATGTACCACGGTACATCCTATTTTACCTATTGACTGATCACTCACCTACTACAGTTTTAAAACTTTAAAATGAATATGTATTGCCATGATGAAATGTATCTAAAACTGAATAAATCAAGATATGCCATGTTCCCTATGCTACTATGATACTGTGATCCCAGTTGTACCATGAGGCCATGTTTCCAGTATTTTCTGTTTTATAGACTTATCACACCATGTTTCTTGTCGTACATCTCTTTCATTATATATTCAGTATTTTAGTTGTAGAGGTTGTACTTGCTCCCGTCCTGACAGAATAACGTTGTAGGTTCACTTTCCGAGGAGGAAAGGCTATGTGATACATATTATGGCACTGATTTTGAGGACCTGGCCTTAGCTCCAGAAGAGGCCCCAGCGGGGAACCTTGCTTAGATTTTTTTTCATGTGTTTTGAGACTTAGACTTTGTTTTGAACTTATATTTGGATACTGGACTTTGTCTCCAGTTAGATACTTTGGAAGTGTATTATTAAGTTTGTACTTGTTTACCTTTACTTATAGATGCTGTGTTATGATGAACCTTTTAAATGTGATATTAGAACTGTTAGCAGTTTAGATCCTTTATTGTCTATTCTTAGAAAAGCTTACTACGATTTGACAAGCGTAGGCTGGACATGGCTCGGCCCGGCCCAACAATTTGGGTAATGGGTCGTGACAAAACTTGTCTCCTAGCATTCTTTTGACTTCGCACAACTTCGGGTCAAATTAGGCCATTTGACCGTTTACGGTAATTCTATACCTAACTCCCAACGTGAGTTCGGGACTCGACATAGATCAAAATTATTTGACACAATATATGGTTTTGACCTATTTTGGGTATACGATGCACATGCTAAGGGTGTGCCACTCAATCGAGTTTCTATGTGCTATTTAATTGCGAATGGCACTAGAGACTCATTAGTTGACTTTTCGAGTACGACTTGACTAGAAAATATATTTGGACCCTAACCTAGCCAACCCCACTTATAGAGCCATGATAGGTTGCCATGGCTTAGTATAATTATTATGGACTTATTTTAGGATGTTATACAGCCAAATAGGTTTAAATACAATTTTGTAGATATATATGATTATATTTATAATAGCCTAAATACTATATATATATGGCCTTAGTCATGTTTAATTTTGAGATGTATAACGACTAAGAATTTTGGCACAGCCAGTATGGATGTGTGCTTGGACTAGTGTTTTAGACATGCTAGGGAAGGCCTAGCCTGATTAATGTCTTAACTAAGAAAACCAGGCCAAGTTACGACTTAACCGCCATAAATAATTTAATTATTTATTTTTAAGTTTATTGACTTTTAGGAGACCCGGCGAGACCAAACTATCCCGGATTGGACCCGAACCAAGCCCAAGCCTATGTAGGCATGCAGTGAGACCAAGGACGGCCATGTAGACATATTTTATGTGTGTACAAATATTTTTTATTTTTAGAAATTGACGAATAATTTCTAAGTATTTATTATATGTAAATTATGGGTATTATTATTATTAAATAGCCTTTTAGAATATTGTACGATTTTCTGGAGCCAAATAAGGAGTGCGTAGGTTATGTTCACCAAACACTACTATTGGTTTATTTTTAGTTGTTATTATTATTATTATTATTATTATTATTATTATTATTATTATTATTATTATTATTATTATTATTATTATTGTTGTTGTTGTTGTTAATATTAAATAAAAATCATTATTATTATTGGTTGTATTTTTTTTTGTTAAAGGAATATAACTATATATGTACATATTTCCATAAATAGGCCTACACTGGGAATAGATAATATTAAGATTTTTTTTATTTGATTTATGGTGTATTATACATATTAAGATATATGTGTATACATAGTTAATATATATAAATATATTTATATGGATATATATAGAAGAAAGAAAAAGAAAAAAAAAACATTAACAAACCCAAACCAGCACTGGGCCACCCCGAAATAGCTCAAACCGAGCCCCCCAAAGTGTATATATATATATATATATATATTTATATATATATATATATATATATATATATATATATATATATATATATATATATATATACACGATCGGGACAGAGTATGTATTCGAGAAAGATTGAGAGAGAGAGAGAGAGAGAGAGATGAGAGAGAGAGAGAAAGGAATCTCGATAAAACCCTAAGCTAATCACCTACCCAGCCGCGACAACCAGGCGCACCTGTCTCACGTGCGCAACGGCACCGCCGTGGGCCAACGCCGGCCTGGCAGACGCGCGGCCGTGCGCGGACAGCGCAACGCTGTGAACAGCAGCAACGCGACTCAGGTATGCCACTTCGCGGTCAATTTTCTTCTCGAATATTCAACCGATTTCGAATTCGTAACTTCCTACGTGTATCCCATATGACCCTCTAGAAGTCTCCATATATAGAATTCGATGGGGACGAGCTATCGATCCAGAAAATCGATGCAAACATCATGGAAAAACTGTTTCAAAAACAGTTTTCAGACAATCCAAATGCCTCAGTTGGGAGATCGATTCTGGTCGATTCATCGATAGTATCAAAAATCCAATTACACATGTTGGAAGACAACATATAGAACTTCAGAACGTAATTCATAGTTTCGAATTTCATTAATTATATGCAGAGAAAACAGTTTTCAAAATCGAAAATTTATCTATATAAAAACAGTTTAGAAATTTCGAAAATTCTTCGATACGACGTGCGATCCGCCAATCCGGGCGACGTGGTCGCGAACCGAAAGCATCGAAATGTGCCTATCAGTTTCGTGGACGTGTGGGCTTTGACGAAATTTAAATTGGTTGGGTGTGCGCGACGAATTTGATGCGTATCCGTCAAAATTTACCGTATCGGTCTCTTTGCAAATTTATCAATTACTTTGTGCACGTTCGTCAAATCGAGACGAAACTTGCGCCAACAGGACCGTATCATTTTTGTGGTCCTGTATGCCAAGTTTGGTCCGAATCTGAGACAGTTGACCGAATCACCGTTTTGCGGGCCCCACGATCCAACTTAACGGGCGATTTCGTGTACGGCCCACCGGAATTCAAATTTGGACATACCGTTGGGTTCGTCTCGTCAAAACAAATTTGTAGATATATATAGTTTGATAACTTTAGAGACCATTGACTCTGGCATGCTTTTCGGTGCAAAGCGGGTCCAACGACGGACACCGTTTTGACCCGAAATTACAGTTTTTTCCTTGTGTCCAAAATTGGACTGAAGGACAGGCTATTCTAGCTATTTTGCTTATTCTGGAAATGTTGGCAATGTCTATTTCAGCATTCGGAGTCGTTTACAGGAGTTGGACTTTTGGTGACTCGTTGATTGGTTAGTTATTGTGGTTCGACGCGCTGCACCAGGCAAGTACACCTTGCCAAACTTTACAGTACTTATATGCTTTTCTATTTCCATTCCTTCTTACTTGGTTACATATTCCTCTTGTTTCATGTTATGGTTACTTTCAATTTTCACGTGCACGTAGATTTTCACTTTTCTTTCTATACTACTTGTTCTATCTCTCCTATCTTGTTCATGTCTAGTGATAGTATTGATATGCATGTGCCATGTTTTCTCTGACCTGTTTGACCTGTACTTGACTTGGACATGATTAGATAGGCTTGACTTCCTAGTACCTTAGGAGAGAATATTTTATTAGCCGTGGTTATTCTCTATTGTTAGTGCCTCTCCGGGGCTACGATAGAGAACCTGTTATAGGACTGTTAGTGCCTTCCCGGCTACGGTTTTAGCCACGATTAATATTATATTCTCATGACATGTCACCATCCGTAGAGTTTTCTTACGTGTCATCCTTGTTGGCCCATTTGGTCATATGGTCAAACTGATTTTAATAATTGATCAAACTCTGTCTCGATATATGGCGCTAGTCAGGATATCTCGGACTCTTGGACATACTCAAGAATGGCTATCTACTCAGTTCAAGACCGAAGCGTTGTTTGCCTGTTCGAGTCTTTATTTCTTTGAGTAATGTAATCTTTTATTTTATTGAGTCTAGAAATACTTTGTACACCGAGTCGTACTGGCAAATAGGCTATTCCAAAATGATTTCAAAATGTTTTTAAAAATGTCCTTAGTTTTGAAAAATATTCGTATTTACAAAAGCTCCAAAAAGGTTTTCAAAATTCCCCAAAAACTAATTTTAAAACCCTAACCTAACCCTGACAGAACTCGGCCAGAGTTCGGCCAGAGTTCGGTTACTGGCCGTTTTGTTTTTGAATTCCTTGGAACTTGGTCCTCCTGCAGTTGCGGATTTGACCGAGATTTTCTCATCGAGTTCTGCCCGAATTCTACCCAAATTCTGCCAGAATTCTGTCTTTGGAACTCCTATAAATAGAGAAAGATTTCGATCATTTTTACTCACTCATTCACTTTCAATCTTCTCTCTCTACTCAAAGCCTACTGTCTTCCAAAGAGTTTTTCTAGAGCTTTAATTTTCAGATCCCAAGCCAGTTACAATTTTCTAGTCGATTTGCCAGTGCGGTACGGTCTAAAAGTTTCAGAGTGATTGTAATCAGAAGGCTTGATAGAAGAATACCTCTTCACAATTGAAGTTGGACGAGTTCTTCGTATCAAAGCTCGCGTTGTAGAAGTTGCAAGGACTTCGTAAGAAAACTTACGGTTTTGCCAATAGTGGATTCAACTGGTAGCAAGAGTTCTACCGACTGGACTAGTCCTCAACAGAGGGAAACCAGTATACATCGCTGTCTTTGCGTTTGCTTTCTTATCTCCGCCTTTACATTATTTAGTTGTGATTATTATTCTGTGATCTTGATGCTAACATTTTTTAATTAGCATTATTCCGTTGCCAACTCTATTCACCTCCCCTTTAGAGTATTCTGCTTTACGATTTCGTTCCTACAATCCTTTCCTCTACTTGTTATTCCTATTTTTTTTTGTATGTTATTTACTGTACAGTAGGAATGTATATTATGTGTCTTGCTAGTCCTCTGAGGACCTGGTGATCTCTCCAGGCTATAGCCAAGCTGGTAGAATCGATGGATGGTTATGCTTTGCGTCTGCAGGATTCAGGTATTGTTGGTGCATGATTTCATTTTATTATTCTCTCGTGCAACATATTCTTATCTTGATATATTCTGTTTATTAGCCTAGTTTAATAGACTCGTATTTTCTTCTGAGTCAATTCGGACATGTATGCTAGTGGGCTGCAGACCACGAACAATAATGTTCATTCTTGATGTTTATTATCATTATGTAGATTGAGATGCAGTAGATTCTAGAACAACCAGAAAGCTTATACGTATTCGAGCTGGACTGGAGTCCTCTCGATGCGTAGCTGGCATGTATACGTATCCTAGTCCTATACATATTTTGGGACTGAAGCGTTACATATTTTTGTGGTGGCCCATGCAGGTCGAGTTAGCCGTTTTCGTTATGTTACTGTACCGAACGGGCCTGTGAACATGACTAAGCCCTTAGGAATCTCAATCCACAACTGCCTTGACAATTCTTTTGGAAATTTCTCTACCGCCCGTGAACTTCGTATTTGCTCTCGATTACTCTTCCTTTGCTTTCTCGTATCATTGCTTCTCATCCCTTCCTATTTCGGAGTGACAAATAATCGTGCGATATAGGATTTATCAAAAAATCTTAAGTTATAGTGTAAGTTAGTTTGCTTATTGTATTGTGATTGCTTGATAGATAAGTAGGATTAGAGATGCCATATGCCGTAGGACATCATGTGTTTGATGAGGTAGTTTGACCAAAGTGGGGTAGACGTCCTCATTATAGGCATACATATATGATCATGCTAGGTTAGCCCTCTTATGGTAGTCGCTTGATCAAAACTAGAGTGGAAGTTTTAGTGTATAGATTGACCCTCTACGAGATGAAACTAGAAATAGCCTAACCCAACCCATTTATTATTATACCCTGCCAATTGTAAAATTAGGATTAGACGGATTGGTAGGTATCACTTAACTTGGTTAGGTGAAAAGAGACTTATCTAGTTGTGATAGTAATATGGTTAGGAGGGACAAGTCTTCAATGTGATCTTTGCAAGACCGTCAGTACCAAGAAGAGCCACTAGAGATAACCATCTATGGTTTTACGATAGAGATGTTGCAAAACCAAATGGTTTAGGATTGATTATTACTTGAGCTATTAAGAGACACCGTAGTGACCTAGCATATCCCTTGAACTATTACTAGTTACTCTAGCGCGGTTCTTCTTTAGTGAGCCTTATTTTAATTTCGAGGACAAATTTTTTTTAAGGTGGATAGAATGTAAGGACCCTGATTTTTAGGAATTATTTTTTATTATTTATAGTATTTCTAATTATTATGTTATGTTGTATATTTAAATATGATTATATATGTACTTTTTTGTGTCTTTGATTTTTGGAGCACAAGACATGTCCATCTCTTGAAACGTCCTTCAAGAGTTTTGTAGTAGACAGGATGACCTTCAACTTGATATATTATGTCTCATCCAAACTTGTCCCCTAGCATTCTTTTGACTTCACGAACTTCGGGTCAAATTAGGCCATTTGACCGTTTACGGTAATTCTATACCTAACTCCCAACTTGAGTTCGGGACTCGACATAGATCAAAATTATTTGACCTAATATATGGTTTTAACATATTTTGGGCATACGATGCACATGCTAAGGGTGTGCCACTCAATCGAGTTTCTATGTGCTATTTAATTGCAAATGGCACAAGAGACTCATTAGTTGACTTTTCGAGTTCGACTAGACTAGAAAATATATTTGGACCCTAACCGAGCCAACCCCACTTATAGAGACATGATAGGTTGCCATGGCTTAGTATAATTATTATGGACTTATTTTAGGATGTTATACAGCCAAATAGGTTTAAATACAAATATATATGATTATATTTATAATAGCCTAAATACTATATATATATGGCCTTAGTCATGGTTAATTTTGAGATGCATAACGACTAAGAATTTTGGCACAGCCAGCGTAGATGTGTGCTTGGACTAGTGTTTTAGACATGCTAGGGAAGGCCTAGCCCTAGTAATGTCCTAACTAGAAAAATCATGCTAAGTTACGACTTAACCCCTATAAATTTAATTATTTATTTTTAAGTTTAGGGATATTTTAGCATATGCCCCCATTATAAATGTTGATACTAGCATATACCCCCACTATTTTTTTAACTACTAAATACCCCCATTTTTGGTACGGAATAATAAAATATTTAAGATGTACCCCCACTTCTTTTGAATTTTTTTTGCTGTTTTACACGAGGGTGGGGCTATTTGCTAATTAAAAAAATAGTGGAGGCATATGCTAGTTTCATCATTTGGAATGGGGGCATTTGCTAAAATATCCCTAAATTTATTGACTTTTAGGAGACCCGGCGAGACCAAACTATCCCGGATTGGATCCGAACCAAGTCCAAGCCAATGTAGGCATGTAGTGAGACCAAGGACGGCCATGTAGACAAATTTTATGTGTGTACAAATATTTTTTATTTTTAGGAATTGACGACTAATTTCTAAGTATTTATTATATGTAAATTATGGGTATTATTATTATTATTAAATAGCCTTTTAGAATATTGTACGAATTTTTGGAGCCAAATAAGGTGTGTGTAGGTTATGTTCACCAAACGCTACTATTGGTTTATTTTAGTTGTTATTAAGATTATTATTATTATTATTGTTGCTGTTGTTGTTGTTGCTGTTGTTAATATTAAATAAAAATCATTATTATTATTGGTTGTATTTTTCTTGTTAAAGGAATATAACTATATATGTACATATTTCCATAAATAGGCCTACACTGGGAATAGATAATATTAAGATTTTTTTTATTTGATTTATGGAGTATTATACATATTAAGATATATGTGTATATATAGTTAATATATATAAATATATTTATATGGATATATATAGAAGAAAGAAAAAGAAAAAAATACATTAACAAACCCAAACCAGCACTGTTCCCTTGCCGGAACAGTGGGCCACCCCGAAATAGCTCAAATCGAGCCCCCCAAAGTGTATATATATATATATATATATATATATATATATATATATATATATATATATATATATATATATATATATATATATATATATACGATCGGGACAGAGTATGTATTCGAGAGAGATTTAGAGAGAGAGAGAGAGAGAAAAAGGAATCTCGATAAAACCCTAAGCTAATCACCTACCTAGCCGCGACAGCCAAGCGCACCTGTCTCGCGCGCGCAACGCCTCCGCCGCGGGCTACCGCTGGCCTGGCAGACGCGCGGCCGTGCGCAAACAGCGCAACGCTGTGAACAGTAGCAACGCGACTCAGGTACGCCACTTCGCCGTCAATTTTCTTCTCGAATATTCAACCGATTTTGAATCCATAAATTCCTACGTGTAGCCCATATGACCCTCTAGAAGTCCCCATCAATAAAATTCGACGGAGACGAGCCATCGATCCAGAAAATCGATGCAAATATCGAGGAAAAAACTGTTTCAAAAATAGTTTTCAGTCAGTCCAAGTGCCTCAGTTGGGAGATCGATTCTGGTCGATTCATCGATAGTATCAAAAATTCGATTACACATGTTGGAAGGCAACATATAGGACTTCAGAACATAATTCGTAGTTTCGAATTTCATTAATTATATGCAGAGAAAATAGTTTTCAAAATCGAGAATTTATCTATGTAAAAATAGTTTAGAAATTTCAAAAATTCTTCGATACGACGTACGTCCCGCCAATCCGGGTGACATGGTCGCGAACCGAAAACAGTAAAAGGTGCGTATCGGCTTCGTGGACGTGTGGGCTTTGACGAAATTCAAATTGGTTGCGTGTGTGCGACGAATTTGATGCGTATCCGTCAAAATTCACCTTATCGGACTCTTTGTAAATTTTCTAATTACTTTGTGCACGTTCTTCAAATCGAGACAAAACTTGCGCCAACAGGACCGTATCGTTTTTCTGGTACTGTATGCCAAGTTTGGTCCGAATCTGAGACAGTTGACCGGATCGCCGTTTTGCGGGCCCCACGATCCAACTCAACGGATGATTTCGTGCACGGCCCATCGGAATCCAACTTTGGACATACCGTTGAGTTCGTCTCGTCAAAAAAATCTGTAGACATGTAGTTTGATGACTTTAGAGACCATTGACTCTGGCACACTTTTCGGTGCAAAGCGGATCCAACGGCGGACACCGTTTTGATCCGAAATTACCGTTTTACCCTTGTGTCCAGAATTGGACTTAAGGACAGACTATTCTAGCTATTTTGCTCATTCTGGAAATGTTGGCAATGTCTGTTTCAGCATTCGAAGTCGTTTATAAGAGTTGGACTTTTGGTGACTCGTTGATTGGTTAGTTATTGTGGTTCGGCGCGCTGCACCAGGCAAGTACACATTGCCAAACTTTACAGTACTTATATGCTTTTTTATTTTCATTCCTTCTTGCTTTGTTACATATTCTTCTTGTTTCATGTTATGGTTACTTTCTAGTTTCACGTGCACGTAGATTTTACTTTTCTTTCTATACTACTTGTTCTATCTCTCCTATTTTGTTCATGCATGTCTAGTGATAGTATTGATATGCTTGTGCCATGTTTTCTCTGACATGTTTGACCTGTACTTGACTTGGACATGACTAGATAGGCTTGACTTCCTAGTACCTTAGGAGAGAATATTTTATTAGCCGTGGCTATCCTCTATTGTTAGTGTCTCACCGGGCTACGACAGAGAACCTGTTATATGACTGTTAGTGCCTCCCCGGGCTACGGTTTTAGCCACGATTAATATTAACATGTCACCATCTGTAGATTTTCTTACTTGTCATCCTTTCCTCTACTTGTTATTCCTATTTTTCTTGCATATTATTTACTGTACAGTAGGCATGTACATTATGTGTCTTGCTAGTTCTCTGAGGACCTGGTGATCTCTCCAGGTTATAGCCAAGCTGGTAGAATCGATGGATGGTTATGCGTTGCATCTGTAGGATTCAGGTACCATTGGTACATGATTTTATTTTATTATTCTTCCGTGATGCATATTCTTATCTTGATATATTCTGCTTATTAGCCTAGTTTAATAGACTCGTGTTTTCTTCTGAGTCTATTCGGACATGTATGCTAGTGGGCTGCAGACCACGAACCATATTGTTCATTCTTGATGTTTATTATCGTTATGTGGATTGAGATGCAGTAGATTCTAGAACAACCAGACAACTTATACGTATTCGAGCTGGACTGGAGTCCTCTCGATGCGTAGCTGACATGTATACGTATCCTAGTCCTATACGTATTTTGGGACTGGGGCGTTACACATACCGCTGAGGACCTGGTTTTCTTCCAGATTGGCTGAGTAAGTTTGCAGAGTTCTCATCGGACATCTGCTGAGAACCCATTTCATTGCAGGTATTTACTCTTCAGTAGTATACGTGTTTCATTTCTATATTTCATAACTACTGGATTTGCATAGTATTTATAGACTCTTTTCCTCTCGAGACTACTCGGACTAGTATGATTATTGGACTACAGACTAGTATTCATATTTCCTTCTTTATGCTTCTGTCTGGATTGAGATATAGAGTTGATACAGTGACATTTACACTATTTTAAATAACTTATACGTATTCAAGTCGGACTAGAGTCATGTTGAATACGTAGCTAGCATATGCCACGTGGCTCGGTTCCGCATATTTTGGAACTAGAGCATGACACCTATCCTTCCCCTTTCGGCAACCACCCCCCTACGACCCCTGCGGCCCCCGACTCCCTCCGGCAAATACTACCCCTCGTGACCCCTACTGCTGTTTCGCGCACCCCTACGGTAGCAACCCTCATCCCTCCCGCGAGACCCTCTTTTGCTGCTGCTGCTGCTGTGCCCCCTTCCTCCGACAGCTGTCGCCCCTGCAACCCCCACAATTGATGTTGCTCAATGTTGTTGCTGCTGCTACCCTCCACCTCTTAGTGTCGTCGATGTCGGAGAGAGAGATGATGGTTGCCGGAGGGGGGAGGATGGAGGAGGGTATTTTTGTTATTTTACTTTTTCGGCCAGCATCGTTATGCCAAGAATGAGGGGAAAAAATTAAATTAAAATTATTACTTATCAAGTTGAGGGTATCGGATTGAAAAATTCGAATAGTTGAGAGGATCAAGTTGTAATTTATTTAGCCAAAAAATTTAAACAAAAAAAAAACATAGAAGTCTTGGTACTCTACTTTGCTCTACTTGATAGGTTCCTCGCTTTTTTTCCTTCCATTTCTAGGTCCAATGTTGTTGGCATTGAACACTAGTTATTGATTGGAGAGGAAGAGGATTTTGTCCTTGCATTACCAATCATGCTACAATATGAGAAACATGTTATAACTCCTTTAATCAAATTAATCAAAAACTGATTATGACTACGGTCCACTATTCTCGTGTCATCATAGACCGGGCCAATTTCAATGCTCGCTGCAGATGTCAATGGGCTAAAAAATTAGGGTTTAGAATGTAGGCCTGTCTGAGTCATTCGAGGTCAAGATTAATACCAGTGAATTTATATTACGTAAAGACAATAATATGTCATTCATATTTATATAACTAGAATATATATATATATATATATATATATATATATATATATATATATATATATATATATATATATATATATATAATTTTGTTTTTGGGTGTCCACTTCTTAATGGAGCTTGGGAGCATGCTCCCAAGGAGACTCGACCCGCGCCCTCCACGCTGGGGTGTCTCGCCGTTTCCAATGGGATATATATATATATATATATATATATATATATATATATATATATATATATATATAGAGAGAGAGAGAGAGAGAGAGAGAGAGAGAGAGAGAGAGAATAAGGGAGGTGAGACGGCACCTCACTCTCAAATGTAGGGTGGCACCATCCCATCCCTCCATCACAATTCAACAACCACTTTTCTTTTTGTTTAAAAGATAATGTTGATGTGTTAATTTTTGATGGAGGGATGGAATGGTGCCACGTCACCAACACCCCACATTTGAGAGTGAGGTGCCGTCTCACCTTCCTTACTCTCTCTCTCTCTCTCTCTCTCTCTCTCTCTCTTTCTCTCTCTCTCTCTCTCTATATATATATATATATATATATAGCCAATGACCGCTAGCCCAAGTGGTTAGTGTGGAGGCATGTGACCCTTGTGGGCGGAGTTCGAATCCCAGTAAGAGCGATTCCAGAAATTAATTTGTTAGTCCCGGGACGCAATTTTCGATGGAAAACTGAGAAAATAAAATAATTGTAAAAACAATATTTCTATGCAACACTTCAAAGAATGTGCACAACAGAGATCCTAGGAGGATTCTGGATTACGAAAATATAAAAGGATTTCGTAACAGCAGCAAACGCTAGTATTACTTTTAAAAAGAAGGTACAAATCGAATTATCAGCAGTAGCAGCGAAGTGGATGACAGGCGAAAGATGGGAGAACAGCTTGCTGGGGTGAATGATCACCGTTGCTCAAAGCTTAATTCGCCCCACACGAACAGCTTCCAGGAACCAGCAAGTTCGACGGAGAACTTAGAGCTCTTCTGACTCTTCGGAAGGCGCACGGACTCCTGCGCTAAGTGGCGCTGGTGCACTGCTTCTCTTCTATCTCAAACTCTGTAGAAACACGTAAGGAATTATGCTAAAAAATACTTCTGTCTTATGTGAAAGAACTTTGGAACACTCTGCTCTTCTGACTCCTTATGTGAATTCAGAACTTGTATTCTATATTTACTGTGAGAGAGAAGAGAGCCTCATATAAGCCCGCGTTGTAACTGTTCAGTTAGCAGAACGTTCGGGACGTGGAAAAAACCGTCCCGAACGTGCTGTAACCGTTCAAATCGTGCATAGATATGATCTGAGTCAACTTTCGCACAGCGCGTTCAACTTGTACACTGCGCGTACAGCACCACTTACGCCACATGCGTCAAACTGCGCCACATGTACCACGCACAACCTGCACAATTGCACACTGCGCGTACAGTACGCACAACACCATGCAAAGTACGCTAACAAAATGCCACATTATGCCTCATGAGCCCATGAGTCCATGAGCCCGAGTCCGAGTCGCTAAGCCCCTATGGGGCTTAGCTCCAATGGAAATTAATTTTTCAAGAGCAAAAAGCATGAATGCTTTCATTGTTGATTTAGCCTTTTTTCTATTAGAAAAATACCCCCACATGGCACACTCATGTGCACCTCCACACCACATGTGCATCTCTAAACAAGCATAGATATTATATAGAGACAACTCCTTTGGCCTAGCCGATGTGGGACTAAACTTTCCAATAAAAAAGGCCAACTCCAACATAATTACCCTTTCTTCAATATATATATATATATATATATATATATATATATATAGAGAGAGAGAGAGAGAGAGAGAGAGAGAGAGAGTGGTTATTGATTTGTGATGGAGGGATGGGATGGTGCCACGTCGCTGCCATCCCACATTTGAGAGTGATGGCACCATCCCTCCATCACAAATTAACACATCAATATCGTCTTTTAAACAAAAAAAAATGTGGTTGATGTGTTGATTTGTGATGGAGAGATGTGATGGCACCACATTTGCGAGTGAAGTGCATTTTACCTCTCTCTCTCTCTCTCTCTCTCTATATATATATATATATATATATATATATATATATATATATATATATATATATATATATATATATATATATATGAAAGAAGGTAATTGTGGCGAACGCTCCCACCGGGAATCGATCTCCTGACTACTCGGGCCGCATGCATCTCTCTTAACCACTAGGCTAGAGGTCATTAGCATTATATATATAAAGTGTCCTTTCTGCAAGTTGGACCGTGGCTCAAATCCACCCAGCCGTCCAAGGGGGGATTCTAACCCAAGACCTGTGCTCAGGCGGCCCCCCGCACTACTACTAGACTAGTGTCTTAGGGACTCTCCCCCCCTCTCTCTCTCTCTCTCTCTCTCTCTCTCTCTCTCTATATATATATATATATATATATATATATATATATATATAGAGAGAGAGAGAGAGAGAGAGAGAGAGAGAAAGAGTAAGGGAGGTGAGATGGCATCTCACTCTCAAATGTGGATGACGGTGACGTGGCACCATCACATCCCTCCATCACAAATCAACACATCAACATCATCTTTTAAACAAAAAAAAAAGTGTTGGTTGATTTGTGATGGAGGGATGGGATGGTGCCACGTCACCGCCACCCCACATTTGAGAGTGAGGTACCATCTCACATCCTTTATTCTCTCTCTCTCTCTCTCTCTCTCTCTCTCTCTCTCTCTATATATATATATATATATATATATATATATATATATATATATATGAAAACACATTCTACCTTTTCTGAAGATATGTTTAAAAGTTATTCTATAGATTCTAGAATTAGAATGCAGAGCTAATTACGTAGAATAATATGATTCAATTGGAGTTTCATAATAGTCCCAAACCTCCCACATGGGCTACAGTTTGGACCTCATAATTTCTACATTCAGAATGTAGGAAGTTATTTTTGTAGAATAGTAAGCCACAATTTGAAGCCCCATTTTATAGATTCTAGATTTTATATTAATTTTTTACCGCACAACGATTTGGGACCAAATGTCATTTTATCATTTTTTTTTTACTATTTCCACCAAGATCCATCTCATTCTAGATTTACTTCTTTTTTTGGCTTAATTGCTAATTGCTACCCTCAACTATCACACTTTTCAAGTTGATACCCTAAACTTTTTTTCGTAACAGATTGATACCTCAACTATTTTTTTTTCAACTTAATACCTAACATTTTAAAAAAATCCCAAAATACCCTTATCCCTTCCCTCCCTCCACCCCCTCCCCCACTCCGGCCACCCCCCCTGCTAGCTCCGGCCAACGCCGACCATCTCCGCCGCCTGTTCCCGCGCCCCTCCAGCGCACGCGGCCACCCGCGCCCCTGGTCCAGCGACCACGCCCCTCCGCGGATCCCCCGACCGCCCTCCGGCCAGCGCCGCGCCGACCCAGCGCGCCCCCTCGCGCACACGGCCGACCGGCCTCCCGCCGACCGGGCAACCTGAAGCGAGCAGGGGGGTTGGGGGGGGGGGGGGGGGAGCTGCGGCCGTAGCTAGCAGAGGGGGGGGGGGGGGGGCGAAGCGAGCACGGGGGAGGGGGGTTAGGGGTAGGGGCATTTTTGTCCAAAATAATGTCTGGGTATCAAGTTGTTACAAAAAAAAGTTTAGGGTATCAACTTAAAAAAGTGTGATAGTTGAGGGTAGCAATTAGCAATTAAGCCTCTTTTTTTTGTTATAAATTTGGGTCACAAAATACAATTTTGAACTTATCTACTAATGATGTTCTAACTAACAACTTATAGTATTGATTTACACTAATAATACTAACAAATACAAAAGAGTAGTGCTATGACTACAACCAAATAGTTATAACCCTTTTACAACTTGTCACGTGGACGCCTCCATTGGAAGGGTAGAAAAGAATGGAACCATGTTAACAGAAAGTAGGGTAGCCTGTAAAAAAAATTGTAAAAATTTGATAATAAACTTAGGATTATTCATAAAAAAAAATTTAAAAAGAGCGAGGCTAAAATAGTACAAACCATAACCGAGTTTAAGTGGATTGTGGTGGAAATAGCATTATCATTTATGTGAAATATCTCCCTCCGTCCATCGAGATCCATATTAGAAAAATCATGTTAGAAGGTTGCAAGTCCAAATCAAAGAAAATAGAATAGAAATGGACTGATCGCAATCTTTCTTCCTATTCGCGACTAAACAAGTCATTTATATATATTTTTTAAATAAAATTAAAAATAGATTTTTGAATGTGTACTTTCACTAAACCCTCAAAATTAAGATGCTTGTGTGGTCAAGGCGAATGTACATTGAGAATAATGCATGGAATTTGGCATCTAAAGGATCCACAATACTGAATTTCTAGTAGTCTGATTCGGATTCCGAGTTTGGAACTACATAGTCTACATGAACACCTTAAAAAATGATTATGTTGGTAGTTAATATAATAATACTTAAAACAAGGGTCAAGAACAGGAAAGGAGGAGTGCTGTCACTTCAAAGAAACGTAAGAAATCTGTCCCAAGTCTTTTGACCCAGATAAATAGGAGTGAGCAATAGTTAGATTCGCTTCAAACCGAATTGATTATATAAAAACCGAAATATCTGTAAATTATATTTTATATAAATTGAGGGTAGTTTAGTAAATTATTGAATCTAAATCGGTTTTCGGTTCGGTTACTCGGACCAAGAACCGAAAGTCAAACCAATATTTCAAAATTCTAAATCTCAAAACTGAAAGTCGAACCTATAACCGAAAAAATCGAATCGGTTGTCCTCTTTTGGTTCGGTTCGATTCGATTTTCGATTTTAAACCTTTATATCTTCTCCCCTACAGATAAATATAGAAAACAACATATGATATGGATTATAATGGTTATATAAATTATGATATTGAACTTGATCTATATCATTAAAAAAAAAAAAAAATCAATTATTAAATTATGAACCAATCATCTATATTCTCTGCTTCCATTTTTTATTTAACTTGGGAATCAAGCCAAAACAATCCAGCATAAAAGTGAGACGAAGATAGTCGATAAAGAACAAAATCTTGACCATTCTTTCATCTCTTTTATGTGACGACGTGATGTTTGGTTGAAGTTTTAGATACTTAAAAATAGGGATAATTTAGCAAATACCCCCATTCCAAATGTTAAAACTAGCATATACCCCCACTATTTATTTTATTTAGCAAATACCCCCACTCCTATGTAAAAAAGTGGGGGTATATCTTAAATTTTTATTATTTTATATCAAAAATGGGGGTATTTGTTAGATAAATAAAATAGTGGGGGTATATGCTAATTTCAACAATTAGAATGGGGGCATTTGCTAAATTATTCCTTAAAAATAAGTTTGGGGTTCTTTATCAATATTTGGTAATTTGAGAATTTAAAAAGGGAGAAGGATATGGAGGGGTTTCATATATGTGGGAAAAAAAATCCCATATTTAATTCCTAGAAATTAAGATTCCGATTCATGTCCGAATCATATATAAGAATGAAAAAAATAAAATAAAAACAAATTTAGCTGCATATTTTTAACCTTATCAAACATGGATATGATAAAGTTGAATTTTCTTTTAATAAAAAAGCAACAGAAAATAAATTTCTAAAAATATCAAAAATTCATCAAAATATCACTAAAACGTTTGATACGCGAAGTATTATATATAGTCAGAAATTCTATATTTTACTTTTGATACGTGAAGTACTATATATAGTGAGAAATTCTATATTTTTGGGAATCAAATTCATTAGAAAATTATATTCTTATGTTTAGTTAATATATAACAGAAAATTTTATATAGGAAAATAAATTGACCAAATTTGCACCATAAATAACGAATTTGAAAATTTTCTATATAAATGGATGATGCATCACTATAGATAGCCCTCCCTAGGAGAGAGGGTGGACACCATTAGAGTTGAACGTCCCTAGTAGAGAGGGGGTGAAGCGCCAAGTCTACTGGCGCCCTCTCTATTTTTCTAATAAATGATCATAATTTTGTTATTGTTATTGTTATCTTTGATGTTGTTATCCAATTTTTTTTGTCATTATTATTATTATTAATATTATTATTATTATTAAACATTATATCCGATTTTTGCCTACAATAACGTGCCGCCAAATATATAAATAGAATTTTCACCTCCAAATTTACCAAGCGCATACCAAACCTCCCCTTAAATAATGAGTAATGCTATTCGTAGCTCTGAATTGTCCATCCAAACTATTCCTCCTTATGTGGCAACTAACGCGACATGTTAAATAATATTATGTGTCATACGATATGACAAATTTTAATCCAAAAAATTAATTACCAAATTTTTTTTAATGTTAATGTTATTATTAATATTAATTATAATAATATTATTATTAATGTTAGTATTAATATTAATATTAATATTTGTTAATTTTAATGTTTATTTTATAATTTGTCATATCAGCAAACACATCAATATGCCATGTCAGCTGCCACGTAAGGAGAAATGGTTTGGAGGGACAATTTGAAAGGACGAATAGTATTACTCTTAAATAATAAAGTAATGCTATTGTACCTCCAAACCATCCCTCCTTATGTGACAGCTGACGTGGCCTGTTAATTAATATTATGTGTTATTTAACTTGGTAGTTAACAAGACAAATTTTAGCCAAAAAAGTTAATTTCTCAATTTTTTTCATGTTAATGTTAAAGTTAATTTAAAATTAATGTTAATGTTAATATTAATGTTGATGTTAATATTACTATTATTGTTAATTTTTTATCTTAATGTTAAATACTAATGCTAATATTATTGTTAATGTCAATATTAGTTTTAACGTTAATATTAATGTTAATTTTAATGTCATGTCAGCTATCAAATCAATATGCTATGTCAATTGCATGCCACGTAAAAAGGAACGACTTAGGGGAATAATTTGAAAAAACAAATAACATTAAGGGAAATTTTTATACAGAGTATAAAAGTCGTAGGAAATTGCAAAGAAAGCATAAAATTTCTCAAATTTCCAAAACAACACATGAACGTCCTTTGGAAGGATGTTCTACAAATAAAATAAAAAGATAAATCAAGACGCCCTTAGGATGGGCGTCTTCCCTTGATTTTTTTTTATATCTTATGCATATAGGTCTCCAGGGCCGGCCCTGAGTTTATGGGGGCCCTGGACAAACTTTAAAAATATGGCCCATATAAATGGGGCCCATATATAATAAAAATAAAAAAATTCTAAAATAAAAGTAAATAAAAAAAATGTTACAACCAAGGATTGAACCTAAGACCTCTAGTATGTAAGTATAACCTAATAACCACCACACCACAATTATTTTGTGTTAAAAAAGAATCATGTTACATATTTGTTCTAATTTACGTACAAGATTATTAATATACGTATATAAAAATAAGTTTTTTGGGCCCCCAAATTTCTTGGGGCCCTGGGCGGTCGCCCTGGCCGCCCTGGGCCAGGGCCGGCCCTGTAGGTCTCTCTGATTGTTAATTTTGTTGGCACTTTAAGGTTTTGGTTAGCTTTTTTCATATAGGTCCTTCTAAACTTTGATCTATTACATTGTGGTTAAAAATAGAATAAGTGGATATAATTGGTAGGGATGTTTTGTATGTAGGTCCCTCCACGTCAGTACTCGAGAAACGTCTTTCCAATGGGCGTTTCCAATTTTTTTCCAGAAAACTTGTTAACTTATTTTTTTATTAAGGGAAAATGCAAAAATGCGAAAAAGGTGTTTTGAAAATTTTGTTTAATTTTGGACTTTTGTTTTACTTTCGTGCAACTTTTATGCTTTGTACAATATTTTTTTTCGTCACGCAATACGAAGCACGTCTAGTTTGCACATATATAAACGGAATTGTAGCGGAAGTCCAAAGTTTAACAAATTTTCAAAACAACACAACAAAGTCCTTTGAAAAAGCATTATGTAAAATAAATTTTAAAAACGCCTTTTGCATTTTTCCTTAATAAAAAATAAGTTAGTTTTCTGGAAACATAAATTGAAAATGTCCTTTGGAACTCAGTGCTGACATGGAGGGACCTACATGCAAATGGCCCCAATCAATTATATCCAATTATTTTATTTCTAACAATAATATAATAAATAAAAGTTTAGAGTGCCATTTATGAAAAATTAACCAAAATCTTAAAGTACCAACAATAAAGGGCCTATCTACAAAGGGCCTATGCATAAAAAAAAACACATTCGGAGGCAGCACGCCCAACCTAAGAGCGGTTTATTTTTTTTGTATTTATTAACTTACTTTTTACAGAACGCTCTTGGGAAAGACGTTCTTGTGCTGTTTTCAGAATTTTGAAAAATTTTATGTTTTTTTTTTTTGTAATTTCGTATAATTTTTATGCTTTGGATGAAAATTTCTGTAACATTAATAAGCGGATGGCCGATCGATAAGACGAAACAGGATCTTTACTGGCAGGAAAAGAGTCAAGCTATCAATTAAAGGTCATATGCTGCCAAATAAAAGAGTCAAGCTATCAATTAAAGGTCATATGCTGCCAAATAAAAGAGTCAAGCTATCAATTAGGGACATACACATGGACGACGAGAAGAGCTACGTACCTAGTCCATGACAATAGAGAGTAGAGAGGAAAGCCAAACACAAGGTGCTACCGGCTATACGTAAGTACCTACTCCAATATATATATATATATATATATATATATATATATATATATATATATATATATATATATATATATATATATATACTAGTCTACGTGCACGTGCTTTGCACGTATTTTAATTAAAATATCATAAGATCAGATGTCGTCTTTTCGTCTTTAACAGTTTATTACTCATGTTTGTGTATTTTCTTTTTACAATGCTAAGAGATCAAAGTACAAATTTTGTTCTTTTTTTAAAATTTTCTATTGAGAATAATAAATTTTGAAAAATGGTAAGGATATAAAAATTTTACCATTGGAATATGAAAAGTTGTATGGAAAAAAAAACTTGCATGCAAACTTTATTGCTTTAACTCTTAAACATAAATGACATGCAAGTTGACATAAGAACATTATGTTTATAAAATACTCAAGGGTATTTTAGGAATTCAAAAGTTTCACCATCAAGTTTTCCTATTATATAGTCGAATATATATATATATATATATATATATATATATATATATATATATATATATATATATATGAGGAAGGATAGGCATCCCCACAATTTTTGCATCCCCATGCATCCCCATGTTCACATCCGTTGGATGTGCTTTAAGTCATCTAATCTTAACCATTGGTAAATCAACGGTTAAGATTACATGACTTAAAGCACCATCCAACGGTGCAAATAGGAGGGATGCTTGGGGATGCAAAAAGTGTGGGGATCTTGATCTTTCCTCTATATATATATATATATATATATATATATATATATATATATATATATATATATATATATGACGGTTAGCCTAAGTGGTTAAGAGAGATGAATGCGGTCCGAGTGGTCAGAAGTTCGAATTCCAGTGGGAACGATTTCAGAAATAATTTACCTGGTTCCAATAGAGGAGGGATCCACATCCCCAACGATTAAAATAACTTAAACAAGATCCAACGGTTGTTAACATGAAGATGCAAATAATGAGGGGATGCGGATCCCTTATATATATATATATATATATATATATATATATATATATATATATATATATATATATATATATATATACGAGAAATCTATTTTTTTTCCAGACGGAGACAGATTTGGGGATTTACAAACGGGGATAGAGATTAAAAAAAATTCCACCGGTTACTTATACCCATATGTGCAACCCATTGGTATGATAGGTTCATGATCTATATCTAGTATTTTTTTTTTTTTTTTATGAAAATCATGTTTATTAACATGTCTTGTAATTTTTTGAATGAAATAATTTTTTAAAGTTAATAATGTACATAAAAAATTGATAACCGGACGAGAGACGGATAAAAGAAAATTCGATCTCGAAAGTGCCAACTGGACGGAGACGGAGTGGACATTATTTAACGTGGACGGAAATAAAAATTGAACCTAACGAAAAATTGAGACGGAGATGGAGATTCAGCCACTACTCTAAAATGAGAATGGAAGATATGGTCCCGGCTTCACTCCGCCCGTTGCCATCCCTAGAGCTACGTACCTAGTCTATATCAGTGTTGTTGGATAGTCGGCTTGCGATCATGTCAGGTCAAGCTCCGACTACTTTAATGTAATAGTGACATACGAACATAATCGGTACCAACAATTTCGCGTGCATGGAAATATATCACTGCTTATAATATAAAACGCTCATTGCCGACAAGATGCCCTAATCGAAGCTTCTAAAACTAGCAATAAATAACTGCGAAGATGCATGAGAAATAAAACTACATATATATACATGCACTAGGGAAGGAAATTAGGTGTTTAGTTGACTGTAAATACAATTGCACCAATATCTGTGTAGCATTTATATCAACTTCAGACCGAGCTCGAGTGGCTCTTGTGATTACCGATGAATGACAGAAAATTAATGAATATTCGGACATCTCAAAAAAAATTATATCAATTTTAGTGTATTTATTTCTATCCTTTTTTTATAAACATATCTTCATTTTTCATAAAAAGAGGACTTTTTTTCCCATTTTCAAAAACCTTTTTTTTTTCCTTTTCCTATAATTCTTTTACTGAAAACTTAATGCTTCCTCTGTGCGCCTTCAGTAGATATAACCAACTAAGCTTACATTAGATAACCTTTCGCATGTTGAAAGGGTCGTACTTCTGTCCATTTTTATAGGACAAAGGTCTTCTAAACTTTTGGTATGGGTTCAAATCGTATTAAAGTAAAAAAAATAAAATAAAAATTATTATGCTATTTGGCTTTCAAAATTTTTGGGTGATGTCATCTTCCATTATGTGGTATCTGACATGGCAACTCACATGGCAGCTAATGTGTCATGTTTAAACCGCAAAAAATTAATTATTCAATTTTTTTTATTGTTAATGTTAATGCTAATGCTAATTTTAATTTAATGTTAATATTAATATTAGTGTTAATGTTAAAATTAATGTTAATTTTAATATTAATATTAATATTAATATTAATATTATGTTAATTTGATACTAATATTAATTTTAATGTTAATGCTAATTTTAATTTAATGTTAATATTAATTTTAATGTTAAACTTAATATTAATATTAATGTTAATTTGATATTAATATTAATTTCAATATTAATTTTAATATTTAATTTTGCCATGTCAACCGTCATGTCATCAGCCATGTCATATGCCACAGAATGAGAGATGCTATCACCCAAATTTTTTGGAAGCCAAATAGCATTTTTGAAAGAAAAAAATTGCTATATTTTTCTTAATGTTTATACCAAAAAATCTTTTTAAGGTAACTTTATAAGTTACTGTGCCTATTCAGCTAGATAGGGTAAAATATCGATCTCTCTTCCCTCGGATGCAAATCCGATTGATTTCCACTAAATCCATGGGTCCGAAGGTCATAGCACATTCTTTCTTGTTCTTGCCAAGAGTTTCTCACTTCCTATCTATATAAAAAATACGAAATTTATAGCTCAGTTATGGTGCTCCCTTTGGGGTGCAACTCAGACGGGTTGGGTCGAGCTTGAGGTCAATCCGAGTCCAACCCGATGAATCATAAGTCTAGCCTGAGCCCAATTCCGACTCGACCTCGGGTTCAACATATGAAGCCCAAGACCAAGCCCGGAGGATCAGGTTTGACTCGGGTTGAACTCGGGTTCGGTCGGATCCATCGGATTTATCGAACTCTAATATACTAATTAAAATAATTGTATACAAAAATAATATTAAACACATAATCAAATAGCAATCAAGTCTTGATCATTACAAAACACAAACTGAAATAAGATTTAGGATAAAGAGTTGAAAAGTTTGGGTGAAAAAATTTAGGATTTACACTTTTTATTTAAGAAGGATTTACACTTTTTATTTAAGAAGGATGGCAATATATATATATATATATATATATATATATATATATATATATATATATATATATATAAGTCGAATTTTGGGTTCTTCGGGTAGCCCGACACATGAACCCGAGCCCAATCCGATTTATGATCGGGTTCAAATATTTGAACCTAAATTCGAGCCCGAACCCGAGTATCTTCAACCCTAACCCAACCCATTATCGGATTTACCCGATCGGATTTACCCGAACCCAAGTATCTTCAAACCTAACTCTATCTGGACAAATATTCTTAGAAGCAAATACCTTCATTCATCATCCTTATGGTTGGCTCAACTTCTACAAAACCAATCGTGTATTTGGACAAGCATGTTGAGGAGTCAAAAATTTCTCCAAGGACATGTTCTATGGTCAGTTGGTGAGGGCTCGCAAATAAATATATGGCTCGATCCCTGGGTTCCAAACCTGCCTAACTATAGAGTATCAGGCTACTAGTTTGCAAAGAATTGGGTCACTAGTGTCAGTAATCTCATAAACAGAGACATTTAGTTGGAAGGAAAATCTTATTTGCTTATTATTCCCTCCCCATGAAGCAGTAGCATTCCTGGATATTCAATTGTCTGTGAATTGTTAGGATGATTGTCTAATCTGGAAGTATATAAAGGATGGATGTTTAACAACGAAATCAGCATATCGAGCAATACATGACATTATTCACAATGATCAACTTCAAGATACTACTAATATTGTATTCAGAGATTGGAAGAAGCTTTGGAATCTCGCCCAAGAGTGCTCTTATTTGCATGGAGAATTCTAACAAATTCCATACCAACCAAATCTTGCCTCCACCGAAGAATCAATGACATTGATGCAGTTTGTCCTCTATGCATGGTATGTGATGAAGATACTAACCATCTTTTTCTTCACTGTTCCATCACAGGGCCAGCTTGGAATGAGTTTCCGTCCATTGCAAGATTTATACGATCCCAGTCCTCTGTATCAAGTCTAATCTCTAATTTACTCAACAATGGAGAACACGATGAGGTATCAAAGAGTCTCTACTTGTTGTGGTCCATATGGAAGGCTAGGAATAAAGCCATCTTCAACAATGCAGCGATAAACATCAAAAGAATCATTCATCAAGCTACTGTCTTACAAGCGAACTATGAAGCCTACAATGAAAAGCCATCTTCTTCAATCTCCTCCTCTGGTCTGACTGCTACCAGTGTGAATTGGAGGCCTCCTGAAGCAACAAATTGGAAGATAAACTTTGATAGCGCATTCCTAGATGGAAAGATGGCCACTGCAGCTGTGTTAAGAAATGAGGAAGGTGTTTTCTTGGGGGCTCTATCGAAAACTCAAGAAGGAGGTTCTCCGATTGAAGCAGAAGCATTGGGGGTTCACCTAGCTCTTGTCCTGATTGAACGCGAGCAACTTCACCATATCATAGTGGAAGGGGACTGCAAAGCACGGATTGAAGCTATCAACTCTCATGTGACGCCTACAATTTGGATCGTTCGTCATACAATATGTGATGCTAAGAAATTTCTCAAGTCAGATAGGGAGATTTCTTTCTCCTTCACATATCGGAATGCAAATCATTGTGCACATACTCTGGCTACTCACACTCTACTATAAAGCTCCATGAACTCCCTTATAGTTCATGATACAATACTTGTATGTATTCATGATCATATCCTGGACGATATGAACTCGTGTAATCATATTACTGTTTAAATGAAGTTTACCTTCTTTTAAAAAAAAAAAAACCTTGATGTGCTTACACACAAGATAGTAGAGTAGAGAGAGAAAAAAAAAACATAGTGTTTCCTCTCTACACGAGCCGAGCTGTTTTTTTGCATAAGCGATTGCCAAGTTCCTTATCAACGCGCTTATGCTTGTCCAAGTTGTCCCAAGAAAGAATGTGAATAACAACTTCTAGAAGTTTTTCAGAATTTTTCAGTTCTGAAAGCAAATTATCATTGACGATCGAATCTCATTTTGAACAACAATATTTTTAACCTCCCCTCGTGCTTGTTTATTAGTATTTTACATCAATTACTACCACTCTCTTATTGAGTAGATCATTATTATTTAGCACTTCACACTATTATCTATTTCTAAAGCGAGTTAGACTCTCTTTTTTTTCTTTTCACTTTCATGGTTCAATCTTTCATGAACTCGTACGAGATTTAAAAATAATCAACAAACTCTCTCCTTAGAATTAAGTTGTCATGGAACTTTCCTATACAATGCTTAAAATACACACTTTGCACATTGCATAATTCATCTAAGTATACTATATTGTATAGAACATCCATATTAGTTTGCTCGACCCAAACTCATGTAGTTCTGAGAGGGGAAAAAAAATGTAGCCCGTCCCAAATTTTTGGGATTTTTTTTGAGTTTTTTTTTGGTAATATTTTCTTAGTTGTGTTTTATATTTTTTTGTTTAAATTTGAAGTATACAACAATTAAATGTAAATAAATTATCAAAAAAAATTTAATATTTAGACGATGCGATGCTAGTTCTCGTGTCGTTCAAGCTTTACCTAAACTTCAGCCCACCCTAATTTTAGAGGCTAGCTCCGCCACTGTCCTTATTGTCGGCTGGTCCTGGTGGTCATCCGTGACCCTGACCTTTGGTTGAATCATGCTGAACCTGGATGATCGTCCTATCGGAGAGGGAGTTATCCAAGCCCCAGACTTGTCCAACTTATCCTAGGCCGGCCCTTGGGAGTGTTCTAATTAACCAAATATTCGACCCAAAATAAACAACAAGAGGATGTGACACCCCAACGTAGGAATATTTTGGCGCTGTGGCATGCAACGACATTTTGGTAGCTTTCTCCACCAGCTAAGTTGCGTGGATGTTAGCGAGCCGGAATTGCTTTATAAGGGAGGCGTCGCCCCAGCTCGAGACCCATCTCGGAGCGAACATGGGCGTCGAATGGAGGAAGGATTGGAGACGACGCACTGGCCTGGCCCTGGTCCTTCTTCTCCTCTGCCTCGGCGGCGGACGCACAATCGGCGCATGGCCTTCGGGGAGCGTCACCAGGTTCTACCATTTCAAGGTGAGCATTGTTCACTCATTTTGCAGAGAGCTTTGATTCTCCTCCACTTGATGGTTTGGAAGATTTGAGGATGCAGAGAGGAGAATCAAGTCAGTCTCTGCATGCACTCATTCATCAAGTAAGAGGAGAATCAAGGATCATGGCTCGTGCGACCACTAAACTATAATGCGTGTGATCAGTATCATCCAATTTATGCACAATGTGCTCTTATAGTAGCGGAGGTGTGCATGGTACTATGGGTGAGCATTATTAGGTTTTGGACCGAAAACCAGATCGAATAAAAGATTCGGTTCGCGCTGCAAATGATTCGGCAAGCTTCGGTTTGAAAATACAAAAAAAAAAAAAAAATTGGTTTCTGTTTCGATCAAAAATTAATAACACTTACGCAATTATATAATTACTCTCGATTTACCCAAAATTTTATTATTAAAAAATGTGTATATTTTAAAAATAACAATTCTAGACGTTTTAAAGTTGAACTTTGATAATTTAATATAAAAATTATGTATAATTTTAATATAGTGTAAGCACAATTCTAATTTTGGATTCGCTAAAAATAGTGTAACCGAACAAATAGAATAAATCGAATATATTATCGGTATGGTTCGGTTCGACTTCAGTTATGACTAATTTGATTTCGGTTTGAATCTTTTAGAAGTTCGGTTTATTCGGTGTTGACTATTTCGATTTGTTTGAAACCGAATAGATAGCCCAGTGAACTTGTATGATTCAACTAGCAATACGAATGTTTCAGGTGGAGACGACAACGATAACCAAGCTCTGCGCAACCTCGACCATCGTAACGGTCAACGGCATGTTCCCGGGCCCTGCTATCCACGCCAACCAGGACGATAGACTCGTCGTCAAGGTCACCAATCTCACTCCCTACAACGTCTCCATCCATTGGTAAGACAAACAAATCTCATCATCTAACTTGTGTCGTCTAAATTCTTATTTTTAATAAAAATATTTATTTACAATCGATTTTCATATTAAAAAAGTGGTTCAACATGTTCCAAGAAGGTACCGATTCACTAATGAATCGATTGAACTGGTCGGTTCGGTTCGGTTTTTAAAACACTGCTCTGATCCCTGTTCACAATCTATTTCTTCGAGAACAGGCACGGAGTTAGACAGCGGCGGACGTGCTGGTACGACGGACCGGCCTACGTGACGCAGTGCCCAATCCAGCCGAGCCGGACATTTACGTACCGGTTTGCGCTGCTCAACCAGAAGGGCACCCTGTTCTGGCACGCCCACGTCTCCTGGCTCAGGGCCACGGTGCACGGCCCCCTCATTGTGTACCCAAAGAGCGGCTTCCCTTACCCATTTGAAAAGCCCCATGAAGAGCACGTCATTGTTATAGGTATGCATTCCCTCGTTTCTCCCAAGTTAACCACTAAGGACGCAGATACGAATAAGGACACAATAAAGATAGGACGGCGATATGAATGCAACATCTATTTGGCACGTTCTAGTATATTTTGAAGTGTATATGATATGCAAAATATATCGGTGTTATAACAGCCCCTATTAAGGTTCGTCTCTTGCTTATACATAACAATGGTATTTCATTCGCAATCAGAATAGAGAATGATCGATTCGCCATTAAGAGTATAAACCCGACAGGACGAATGTATAACATGCAAATGAAAGATGAACTTTTTATCGAAAATTTTCAGATTTTTGGAACGTCATTGCTTTCCCGTGTTTGAGCAATATCAAGAGTATTAACTCTCTCTTTTTTGACAACTCGTATAGGTGACTATTGGTTAGAAGACGCTCAACACCTCGACAACCGAATCCGCCTATCCGGTGGCGGCCCTCCGGGCAGCGACGCCTATCTACTTAATGGCCACCCCGGCCCCTTGCACAATTGCTCTACGAATGGTACGCATAAACGAGGACTGCATAAATTTTGACAGTTCGAAAATTTTGACAGTCCTGAATATGCGCACAAGACAGTTAAAATGATGAGAACCACTGACACTTTGTGTAACGTGTCCGATACGTAGATATGTACACCTTGAACGTGGAGGAGGGAAGGACCTATCTCTTGAGAATCATCAACGCGGCCCTCAACATGGAGCACTTCTTCGCGATCGCGGACCACACGATGACCGTCGTCGAGGCCGACGGGGAGTACACCTCCCCCTTCCGGACCCCGTTCCTCATGGTCACGCCGGGCCAGACCTACAACGTCCTCGTGACGGCCGACCGGCCCGCCGGCAGCTACTACATGGGCGTGGGGCCGTACATGCCGTCCGAAGGGGTGCCGTTCCTGAAGACGCACACCTACGGCCTCCTGAACTACTCTGGCAATGTCCGTTCGTCGTCGTTGTCGTCCGGACCGGTGGTCCGAGCGCCTGAGCTGCCGTCCTGGCCCGACACCCCCTCCGTCGAGACGTTCACCGGTCAGATCAGGAGCCTGCAGGCCGAGGGCTACCGCTGGCCGCTCGACGTCCCGCTGACGGTGGACAAGGAGCTGTTCCTGGCGATCGGGCTCAACGCGTTCCCCTGCAGGTCTACGCCCGACAAGTGTCTGGGGCCCGGCGGGGGGGTCTTCGCGGCTTCTATCAACAACGTCACGTTCCGGAAGCCGGAGGTGGCGCTGCTGCAGGCCTACTACCGGAACCAAGGAGGCTACTACACGACGGACTTCCCGGACCGGCCGAACGGGACGTACGACTTCGTGCGCGGGTCGCCGAACGAGTTCGCGGTGGACACGGCGGCGGTGGTCGGGACGCGGGTGAGCGTGGTCGAGTACGGGTGGAGCGTGCAGCTGGTGTTCCAGGACACCGGCACCGTGGCGGCCGAGAACCACCCGATACACCTGCATGGGCACAGCTTCTACGTGCTGGGCTCTGGCGCCGGCAACTACGACGCCGCGACGGCGGGGCTCAATCTCGTCGACCCGCCGTTCCGGAACACCATCGCCGTGCCCATGGGAGGCTGGGCCGTCATCAGGTTCAGAGCTGATAATCCTGGTATGTTCGCAAAGCCTCAAACATCTCCCTCTCTCACAATTTGAATACTTCAAGCCTGTCACGCTTTACGCACGAGACTTTATACACGCACTGTGTTATATAATTTTTGGGTCCACTGTCTCCAATTATCAGTATTTTATAGATAGAAGGAGTAGTACGCCTACGTGGCTCAATCTATTGATCTTTCGCCATTCGGTCAGAGTCCTATATACGTCTCTCACCGGTAATCACAATAGTCACTCGAGTTCGGCTCAAACTTGTCGCACTTATCGTTAACTTCTCGATAATATCAATCACCTCTAGTCGGAATGATTGTTCAAATGGTTTCTAAAATGGATGAGAGTGTAATATTTCTTCCATTTAATAATTACTAAACTTTAATCTGATACAGTCAGCTATTTTATTTTTTAAGTTGATATCCTAAACTTTTTATTTAGTAACTTGGTATCATTAATTATTAAATATATTCAACTTGGTACCTCCCGATAGTCGGTGGTTAAGTTTTCCGTTACAAAAATAAAATAAATTTTCTTGACTAAATTAACCCCCCCCCCCCCCCCCCCCTCACCTCACCGTGCCCCCTCCCGCCGGCCGCACCCTCCACCCCCTCCTGGCCATGTCGCTGCAAACCTACCTGCTACAGCCCTGGCCATCCCGCTATTGTCGCTGTTGCTAATGCCGAGGAGAGAGGAGAGGAATTTGGGAAGAATCGAAGTATAATTTGGTCATTTTGTATTTTTCTGTTAACACCAGTAAGATATTAATCTATAGAGTTATAGTTAAAATATCAAGTTGTCTAATTTTAAAGCTTGAAGTATCAAGTTGAAAAATTAAAATAAATGAAGAAGTCAAATTAAAATTATTTTTTAATAAATTATAGAAGTTGGAGATCGTGGGCCGATATGTTTACAGCACAACATTTGTAATATAAGGCCCGATTTTATATGTTGAGCATTTAAAAAAAAAAATCTTAAATATGTCCTCTCTTTTTTTTGCAGGGATTTGGTTTATGCATTGTCACTTGGAGGTGCACACTACCTGGGGTCTTTCCATGGCTTTCCTCGTGAAAAATGGGAAGGAGGAGATGCAGAGGTTGCCGCCACCTCCTCTTGATCTACCTTCGTGTTAGAGAATATGAAGAAGATGTATTAGGGATGATATTGGCTCCAGTGGCGGACACAACAAAATTTTACTACGTAATTGATAGGAAGATAAGATTATGAATGATTGTTTGGTGACATATATTGAAAAAGACGTATTGGAGGTCGTTGACAATAAAAAAAATCATTCAATATTTTCCAGAATATGAAGTATCAAAGAATTGTAAAAAAAAATGGTAATTTAACAATTATAACAGTTTATGATATTTGATATTAATATATAGTATTTTTTAGATTATAAATGTGTTATTATAATGGGTTAATTAGTGTTTAGACTCTGAATTTTATATCGACTTATAGTTTAAGTCCTGACATGTCCAACATAAAATTTTTGACCCTGAATTTTTATTTTTATTTTACTTTTTTTCATTGATACCCTCACTAGCATATATGAAAGTTTCTTGTCATGCATGGAAGGGAGGATATAATGGAAAAAATCAAAATCAAAATCAAAATCTAAGGTCAAAATTTTTAATTGGACATATCAGAACTTAAACTCTAAATTGATATAAAATTTAGAGTCTAAACACTAATTAGTTCTATTATAATTTATTATTATGTTAATAATACGTATTGTGCTTCCTGGATAAAAGTTCTCGCTACGCCACTGATTGGCTTCTTGCAATGCTTTGTGTGCGCATCTTATGAGCATTTATTGAACATTTTTTTCAAGCCAGTACTTAGTATTAGAAAAAAGAATTTTATATATATTTCTAACATGTGACATACTAACAATCAACTCCGACCAATTTTTTCTTTCAAATTGGCGATTATTAGATAAAAAGTTCTGCATTTTCGAAGCTAATATAAAATATTTCTTTGTGATAATGTATACACCCCTAACGATTTTGCCAACGTGTCACTTGGACGTGTCCATACCAACGGACACAACCTTCGGCACATGAATGGACAGCTCATGGATCTTCGCCAGCCAAGGGATTCAACTTCGCGCCACGACCGATTGTCTTTAGAGTGTGCTACATCGCGATATTGCACTTGAACACTGACTCGAACACGATTTGGCACAAACGGTCACCCCTCCGTGCCTCCCGCCTCGCAAATATAGGGAGCTGCTCAAAGTGTTCCGGAACCTATATATATATAGTGTCACGTCCCGATTCCGTGGAGTCGATAGTCGTCCCCCGGACGTGATGCCGTACGAACCTAAGTTGCGATCGCACAAGGCATTGTTATAAGGTTATCTGAAATACAACATCAAGTAGAGTACGCAGATAAATTGAACAAACACATTTGAAAATAGAAGGAACTTTTGTTTCATTTATAATAAACATCATTTACATGACTTTGTTGCATTCATTTGCCTCGCGGGCTACAACATAACTCGATTACAAAATGAACGCTAATGAGATAGTCGTTCCATACATTATATCCCCATTTACAAGAAAACATTTCCAAAGACCTGGAATCGTGGGGAGTCGAGGCATCATTTCTTCTTGACTGAATGTGGAATCTTCAAAAGGATCAAAACAAGCCTTCAACACACGGACGAGGCTTCAAATGTAATAACGTCGCGTTGAACTTAAGTGGCACGTCCTTCTTGGTTTGGGGTACCTGTGGAGAGTGAGGATCAGTACATTATACTTTGTACTGGCGAGTAGCTAATTTATATACCACACTCTCATTTGGTTTAAGAAATGTCATAACTTAATTTTGTGATCTTTCTAGCCATCATAATAAATTTTAGATAAGCAATGATCGGCATAATATAATTTACGCTATAACTTACCCATGACAGAGCGTGCCATGCAATGTGAGACTTACCATGTTCTTCCCTGTCAATCGTTATCAATTTACGTGTGCAGTTTGTATATGTGAAGGTCACTGGCACCATAAGCCATTTTGGACTATAGCTGGGTTAGACGGCGACCCTTTCAACGCGAGTAGCGAGCCCCGCTGCAAGTTTCCCGAATAACCATGTTTTGCTTTCGTCGAGCTCAGCTATCTTTTGCTTCCTCCTTGGCCAAAATGATCCCGTGTTGCGGGGTATCGCTCGAGGAAGCCGTTCCTCGTGCACGAGTTGTCTAATGACCGTGCAAGGTTAGATTAGTTATTCAAGTAAAATCTTTAGTTCGTGAGTAACATAACCATTGTCATCGTTGCTTTGCCGTGTTATGGCGACAGTTATTCAATGATTCAAAACTTTGTTTATCTCAATTTTATAACAGGAATAAGGTAGTAGGCATGCGATACTTTCTTGGCATAATAGTTCTATAACATGCGTACATGATGAATCGTACAACGGTTCATTGAAATCTAAGCTTCTGTGCACTTATATAACCAACTAGCATTTTATTGATTGATTTGAGATTGAAGAAGGTTAAGGAAAAAAAGAGTCCAGCCACTCACTTTGATTGTTTGTTTGAGGCAAAAGACCCGTTGGTTCTGCTAGACGGCACCTACGCGATCACTTGAAATCGCATAAGCAACTGATTAGAACACTGCACAATTCAAGTAGTTCGATATGTAAATGCGAGTTCAAAAATGCAAGCCATGAAAACCATTGAAAACATTCACAAAAACGCATTCAGAAAACCAAAGCCAAAGGACAAGTGCGCCATGAAAAATAGAGCAACGAGAGGTCTCTCTCGACTCAGCCGCAGAGTCTATCCTTGAGGCACAACCCACTGCATATGGGACTTGATTCTGAAGAAGCCTTTCCATAACGAGAAAAAGGATCTTAATTCAACCATTTCTGTTCGACCGATTCAACCGATCCCGATCTATCGATTTCGATTCAATCGGTAGCGACAGTGTTCCTTTCTCGTGGACCACGTGGACGAAAACGGTGATGATGTAGGGACGGGGCACTACATCATAACCAACTAAGAAAAATTTTGCCCTCGAAACTTAAGAGGAGAACCTACCGCTAGGAAATAACGAACGAAACTTCTCCTTCATCTCGGATTCGAGCTCCCAGGTCGACTCTTCGACTGCATGGTTCTTCTAGAGTACGCGAACGAGACGAATGGTACGATTTTGAAGCAGTTTGTCCTTGTGCTCCAAGATTTGCACCGGCTCTTCCACATATTATAAGTCTGTCTTCAGATCTAGCTGTCCCAAATCTACCACATGGCTCGGATCGTGCACATACTTTCGTAGTTGTGAGATGTGAAAGATATCGTACACATCTGACAATGCTGGCGGTAATGCGATTTGATAAGCTACTGGGCGACTCGCTTCAATATCTCGAAGGGACCAACAAATCTTGGACACAACTTCCCCTTTGCTCCAAATTTGGTGACTCCTCGCATGGGTATTACTTTCAGAAACACATGGTCACCTTCCAAGAACTCGAGGGATCTTCGGTGGGTGTCAGCGTAGCTCTTCTGCCGACTCTGTGCAATCCCTGAATAGTATAATGGATCCGGATATGACACGTCATGACACGAGATTCAAAAACAGGAGGCCAGCCCACTCCAAAATTTGTGTCTATACAAGTACAAGAAACAAGATCAAACATGTACTCATATACCAGGTAAACCAGGAATAACATCTCATAGCAAGATCCAACATATAATAGTTCGTGTATTATCGTGTCAAGAATCAATTAAAATACTATATCTGAATCGGATGTAGTAGATATCAAAGTAATAAAAACTATCAGAGAATGTACTCGCCTGTTATCATGAGCTGAAGAATCCATACTACTACTCAAATAAGCCACGAAGGTCAACTTGTGCAATAGTCTCATAATGCTGAAACAGACAATACCAATATTTTTAAAATTGTCAAATTAGCTAGGATAGCCTACCCATAAGTCCAATTCTCGACACAGAAGCAAAACGATAATTTTGGACCAAAACGATGTCCGTCGTTGGACCCGCTTTGCACCAAAAAATATGTCGGTATGTACGGTATCTAAAGTCGTCAAACTATATGTCTACGGGTCCGGTTTGAAGAGATAAATCCAACCGTATGTCCATAGTTGGATTTCGATGGGCCATGTAAAATTTCGCCCGATGGATCGGATCGCAGGCTCGCCAAAATAGCATTCCGATCGATCTTCTCAGAATCGGACCAAACTTGGCATACATGACCAAAAAAATGACACGGTTCGGTTGGTACAAGTTTTGTCTCCAGTTGATGAAGATGCACAAAGTAATTGACAATTTTGCAAAAGAGTCGATACGGGGTATCTCGACGGATACGTACTGATTTTGTCACACACACGCAGCAAAATCGGGTTCCGTCGAATCCCACACGTCCACGACATCCGTACGCGTCTTTCGATTCCTATGAGTTGTGAGCACGTCGTCCGATTTGTCGGGACGCACGCTGTATCGGGAAAATTATTAAAAAATTAGTTTTTGAACACTGTTTTTCTTGATTTGGAAATCTGTTTCCACGACGCATGGTTGATGAAATCAGATTCTACAAAAAGGGTTTTAAAGGGGTATTGGTTGTCTACAAGTGTCTTCAGGTAGATTTTTAGGTTCGTCCATCCATCGTTCCAGAAATGACTTCCAAATAGGCTCTACAAACAGTTTTTAATGTTCTGTTTTGAACAGTTTTTCGATGAACTTTCCATCGATTTTTTGGACAGGCTATTCACTTACAATGAAATATACTTACTAGGATTCCTAGTGGGTTATATTGGCTCTCCAAAACATTTTACGCATCGAAAACTTATGCAGCGATGAGGAAGGAATCGGGGTCGGAAGTTGTATACCGGTGTGAGTGTTGCTGCGGCGGTGAACCTCAACTCGCGCGTGCGGCCTTACACCGGCGGTTGCTGGACAGCCTCCGGCATATCAAATGCATTATGTTGCTGCTGGGGTGGTCGCTGGGTTTGTGGGTGGGAAGAACTCTCTCCCTCTCTCTATCTCTCTCTCTCTCTCTCTCTAACGTTTTATGGAAGAAGGGGTCGGTTACACACAGAAGGAAGGAGAAGAGGTTTGTGTGTACATGTTTGTGCTGTGTTTGCTTGGGTGTGGGTGTGTGCTGTGTTTGCTTGGGTGTGGGTGTATGCTGTGTTTGCTTGGGTGTGGGTTTGCTGTTGCTTGTTGTTTGTTGTGGTCGGGTGTGTGTGTATATGGGAGTTTAGTGATTAGCTAACTAAGGGTTGCTACCATTATATATATATATGTGTGTGTGTGTGTATGTGTGCGTGTGTGTGTGTTTGTGTGTGTATATATATATATATATATATATATATATATATATATATATATATATATATATATATTTATATATATATATATATATATATATATATTATATATATATATATATATATATATATATATATATATATATATATATATATACCATGTAATAAATAAATACATAGGAATTTATATAAAATAACCTAAAATTATTTATAAATAAAATTAAATAATGTGCCTTATATTTACTAAATATATTGAAAAACTTTATAAATAACTCAATTGTGTGTGCGTGTGTGTGTGTGTGTGTGTATATATATATATATATATATATATATATTTTTATATATATATATATATATATATATATATATATATATATATATATATATATATATATATATATATTAAAAATAATTATTTTAACCATCAAGATAATTATACTATAATAACTTAAATAAATATTTAAATAATGGAAACGGCTATAATAGTCCTATCTAGGATAGTGAAAGGTCCGATGTAGCGCGGAATAAGCTTCCCGTCCCGGCCAAAGCGAATCGTTTTCCGTGTCAGAGAAATCCTCGGGAACACCATATCACCAACCTAGACACAAAATAAGACTTAGCCTACAAATCCTAAGAAAACAATCACACGCAAACATAAACAGAAAACTGAAACTAACCTCGAACTCTAACGGTCTTCGGTGGCTATCGGCCCAATGTCGCTGTCTATCCTGTGCCACCCGAAGTCTATCCCTGATCAACCTGACCTTCTCAGTTGCATCTACTACCATCTCTGGGTCAAGCAACACTCTCTCGTCGACATCCTCCCATGACAAAGGAGTGCGACATCTCCGTCCGTATAGAGCCTCAAATGGCGACATCTCTATACTGGCCTGATAGCTGTTGTTGTAAGCAAACCCTACCAGGTGAAGATGATCCTCCCAAGAACCTCCGAAATCTAACACACAAGTGCGAAGCATATTCTCGAGTGTCTGGATGGTCCTCTCCGACTGCTTGTCTGTCTGGGGATGATACGCGGTACTGAACTTGAGCTGGGTGCCCAAACTAGTCTGCAAACTCCTCCAAAAAGGGAAGTAAAACGACTATCCCGATCCGAGACTATGTTCATCGAAACTTCGTGAAATCTGACTATTTGCCGCATGTACATATCTGCCAGCTTCTCCGTAGACAATCCCACTTTAAAAGGCAAAAAGTGGGCCAATTTGATCAATCTATCAACGATAACCCAAATCGCATCTTTCCTTCCCGGAGATCGTGAAAGTCCGGACATGGAGTCTATGGTAATGTTCTCCCACTTTCACTCTGGAATGGATAGTGGCTGAAATAGACCACCTGGCCTCCGTCTCTCGGCTTTCACCTGCTGGCACACTAAGCATCGAGATACAAACTGAGCTACCTCTCATTTTATGCCATACCACCATACGTTCTCTCTCAGATCTCTGTACATTTTGTTGGCTCCAGGATGCATAGAGTACTGAGTGTGATGCGCTTCCTGAAGAACCTCCTCCCGAAGCTCTCCACTCGGAATGCACAATCTAGTACCGTACCTCAGCGACCCATCTTCGGCTATAGAAAAAATCGTCTAGCAATCCTGTCTGCACCTACTCCCTGATGCTCCTCAGGGCCACGTCATCAAACTGTACTGATCTGACTCTGTCCATCAACGAAGACTAAATTTGTAAGCCCCACATCTGAACCTCCATGCCTGGAACGATCACCTCGATACCCAAACTATCCAGATCTGCCAATAGATAACGACCTGCCGTCAAATACATAGCGACTAGATACCTGCTCAAGGCATCTGCAACTATGTTGGCCTTTCCTGGATGGTACTGCAAAGAGATATCAAAATCCTTCATCAGCTCAAGCCACCGTCTCTGTCTCATGTTCAATTCTTTCTGGGTGAACACGTACTTCAAGCTCTTGTGATCCGTGAAGATCTCAACTCGCTCTCCGTACTGGTAGTGCTTTCACAGCTTCAAAGCAAAAACAACAACTGCCAACTCCAGATCATGGGTAGGGTAGTTCTTCTCATGATAAAGTAACTGCCTAGATGCATAGACAATCACCTTCCCGTGTTGCTGAAGAACGTAACCCAAGGCCTTCCCAGATGCGTCACTATATATCGTGAAACCACCAGTCTCAGATGACAATGTCAAGATATGAGCTATGGTCAATCTCTTCTTCAGCTCATTAAAGGCAGCCTGACATTCCTCATTCCAGACGAACTCTACGTCTTTCCGGGTGATTCTAGTCATCGGCTCTGCAATTCGAGAGAAGTCCTGGACAAACTTTCGATAATAGCCTGCTAGACCCAGAAAGCTACGAATCTCTGTAACTGAGCTCGGTGTGGACCAAGACTCAACTGCTGAAATAATCTTCGGGTCCACTGAGATCCCATGCTCGGTCATAACATGACCCAAGAACTCTACCTGCTTTAGAAAGAACTCGCACTTCGATAGCTTCCCATACAACTGCTCCTTCCTGAGAGCCTCGAGCACAATCCGTAGATGTTTCTCGTGCTCCTCCGGCGTCTTCGAGTAGATCAAGATGTCATCTATGAAGACCACCACAAACTTGTCAAGGTACTGATGGAATACCTTGTTCATCAAGTTCATAAATACCACTGGAGCATTGGTCAACCCAAATGGCACAACAGTGAACTCGTACTGGCCGTACCGAGTCCGAAAATCCATCTTCGGAATGTCCTCCTTCTTCACCTTCAGCTGATGGTAACCGGACCTCAAATCTATCTTCGAAAATACCTTCGTGCCGCCCAACTGATCGAACAAATCGTCAATCCTCGGCAACGGGTACTTGTTCTTGATAGTGAGATTGTTGAGCGCTCTGTAGTTGATACACATGTGTACCGTCCCATTCTTTTTTGGTACAAACAGAACAGGAGCGCCCTAAGATGAAAAACTGGATCTGATGAAGCCCTTGTCCCGCAGCTCGTCGACTTGCTTCTTCAGCTCTGCCAACTCACTGTTGTTGATCCTATAGACATGCTGTGAGATAGGCTCAGCGTCCGGCACCAAGTCTATAGAGAACTCAACATCCTTGTCTGGCGGCATTTTTGACAACTCATTAGGGAAAATATCCAAGAATTCTGCTATCAATGGATGTGGCAATTCCTGTGTAGCATCCATTTTTTCATAGAAATGATATTTTAGTCATTTTAGCCATTTTGGCCATTTTGTGATTTTTTTAGATGTTTTGACTTGTGTTATGCTAGCAACTGGTTTGACCTTAGTGGACTTTCTATAGGAGCATAACCATGTCTTAGAATTTATTTTTTTACCTATTAAAATTTATTTAGGGCTCGGGTTCAATTTAGAAGGCTTTGGATGATTTTAAGCCTTTTGACTTGGTGTAGTGCCCCGTCCCTACATCGTGCCCCGTCTCCGTCCACGGGGTGTGCGAGAAAGGAACACTGTCGCTATCGATTTGGTCGGGACCGATAGGTCGGGATCAACCGAGTCGATCAAATGGGAACGGTTGAATTAAGATCCATTCCTCGTTATGGAATGTCTTCTTCGGAACCAAGTTCCATATTCAGCGGGTTGCGCCTCGAGGATTGGCTCTGCGGCTGAGTCGGGAGAGACCTCCCGTTGCTCTGGTTTTCATGCCGCACTTGATTTGGCTTTGGCTTTGGCTTTCGTGAATGCATTTTTGTGAATGTTTTCGATGGGTTTTCGTGATGCGTTTTCGAGCTTCGCATTCATATCGAATATCCTTGAATTATACAGTATTCTAATCAGTTGCTTATGCGATTGCAGGTGATCGCGTAGGCGACGTCAGCGCAGCCAACCGGTCGCTCGCTTGAAGCAAGGCTAAGGCGAGTGGCTAACCTCCTTCGTCTCGTCCCTCTATTTCAAACTCAACATGTGAAGTAAATAAATGCTTGTCATAATAGTGTAGAATCAAAGAAATCATGGCACAATTCTTCACGAAACACCTGCTATCAAACTGCCGGTTTTGAAAATAAAAAATGTGCTTTCTTATACAAATCTACTTAGCCTATGCAAACAATGAATGAATCGATTAACGTTTATCGCAACGATACGGCTAAGTAAGCAAAATCAACTAAGTCCAAAGGAAAACGGTCATTGGACAACTTGTCGACAAGGTGAAGTTTCCTCGAACGGTTGCCTAGGCCAAGGGACCGATTCGACCCGGGAGGAACGAGTGTAGCAGCGCCAACCCTTCATCGGCGCGAGTTGTGCGGGCACTTTCGTACAGGGCTAGCTACCCGACGTGAAAGGGGCGTCGTCTAACCAAATGCTATAGTCCGCGATGGCTTGACATTGCCAGTGGCCTTTATACCCCTTTTCACTGCTTAACAGGTGCACGGGACACGGGATGAACATGATAATTGCTTAATGATATACAAGTTCATATGCCTGCCTCAAAATATGTTAACATGCAAATCGAACAGGATGGTTAGAAAGATCATTGAAATAGCTAGCTAACATGTTTACGAAACTTCTTGAATCAAATGCAGAGCTTGGATTTAATTAGCCATTCGCCAGTACATGTGTTTCGTGCTGATCCTCGCTCTTTGCAGGTCCCGCGAACCAGGAAGGACGCGCCAGCTAGCTCGGCGGCGTTCGTGACTTTTGAAGCTTCGGCCGTGTGTCGAAGACTTACTCTGCGACTCCACTTTTGAAGGCTCTCGACAGTCCAAAGGAAATGACTCAGCGTCCCTCCCTTCCAGGTCAATGGAGTACTTGTGTATACTGAGGGATGTGTGCAATGTATGGAACGACTATCTCATCGGCACTCTTTTGTAATCGAGTCATGTTGTAGCCCGCGCGGCAGAGAGTCTTGTATCGGAGTCTGTAAAAGATGTTCATTATCAATAAAGATCAAGTTCCCTTTACTTATTGTGTATATCAATTTGTCTGCGTACTCTCTTAGATCTCGTGTCTCGGATTACCTTATGACTAGGCCTTGTGCGTTCGAAATTTAGGTTCGCACGGCATCACGCCCGGGGGACGACTATCGATTCGACGGAATCGGGGCGTGACATAATGGTATCAGAGCGCGGCTTTACGTCCTTGGCCTCCAGTGTCGAGTTTTAGTCTCCAACCGTTGACCTCGTGTCGATGAGAAGAGTTGTTCCATACGCTGAACCCAGGACATTTTCTGAAACTAACGAGAGTTACCTTCCTTTTTCCCTGCAGTTACGGGAGCTCAGGCGGAAGACGAGACGAGCGCTTCCAGCGGCTCGAGTGCTTCTAGGCCCGAGCATTCCGTTAACCCAACGGGAATGACGCCTACTGTAGCCGGACCTTCCGGCGACCCGATGCAACGTATGCTGCAGATGCTTGAAATGCAACAACGTCAGAACGAGCTCTATCGTCAGCAAGCGGAGGCTCGTCAGACCCAATTTGAGAGTCGGTTCGAGGCTCAATTCAAGCTGCAACAACAGCAGCTGAATACCCTCCAACAGATCGTACAGTCGGTCGTCGGCAACAACAACAACTCAACGATGACACCTGCCGTGACCCAGCCTGCGGTTCGATCCAACGAAGCTGAACCAGAGGCGCCCGCGCTCTCACCTGCAGCACCGAGAAGTTCTAACTTCGACGTGTCAAAATTCACGAAAAGCTGCCGTACTTCCTTCAACGGCACAGAAGATCCATCCGTGGCGATCGACTGGTTGAAGGAGCTGGAAGACAAGTTCGAGCTTCTGGGTGTCGAGGACTCGAAGAAAGTCGCATGTGCTCAACTTCTACTTCGAATGAACGCGCACGATTGGTGGGCTGTGCAGAAGCGGGCTATTCGACGTGAAGACGAGCCGGCGGCGATCTCATGGACGACATTCAGAAATGCGTTTGAGAACGAATATCTTTCTGCAGCCGTGCGACAGAAAAAAGAAAATGAGTTCATGCAGTTGACGCAAGGGAATATGACTGTACGACAATATGCGGCTAAATTCAATAAACTGGCTAAGTTCGCCGGGGACTATTTACCTACCACCGTAAGTCGAGCAAAACGATTTGTAGTGGGCCTGCGTTCCTCTATCCGTGCTCATGTCTCGGTACCGGAATACAAAACTGTGGGCGAGGCACTCAACCATGCCATCCGTCTGGAGTCCGAGTATCCTCCTACTACTACCGGCGCTGTTAACTTTAATAACAAACGCCATAGTAATGCGGGAGGCAACAACGCACATAAGCGTCAACATCGCGGCAACCAGACGAAGGAACGGATGGTCTGCAATTTCTGCCACAAGGATGGGCATCTGGACACCGACTGCCGACTTAAGAACAGAGTCTGTTTCGCATGCGGCAAGAGGGATCACCTCGTAAGGGACTGTCCGGAAGCTGCGTCGACCCAACGCCCACCCCAACATCAATAAAATCGAGGCCAAGCACCTCGGGCTCCACCGATCGCACAACAGAATGGCCAAGACCGTCGCCCCAATGCTCAGGGCCGCGTCTACGCCATGACCCGAGATGAAGTGTTCGCATCTGACACAGTCGTGACAGGTATACTACAATTCAATAATAAACCTGCTCGTGTATTATTTGATTCAGGTGCCACGCATAGTTTCATATCGACGGACTTTGCCGCCGAGCACAAATTTTCTCTGACACCGTTCGGTCTCGAGCTCACTGTTAACATCCCGTCGGGCATGCCACTAGCTGCGAGTTTAGTCTGCGGTGACGGAATCATCTGTGTAGGTGGTCAAAAGGTCAGTCTCGATGCGATAGTTCTAAATATTAAGGACTACGATATCATTCTGGGGATGGATTGGTTCGGTCCGTGCAACGCAACCATAGACTGTGCTGAAAAGAAGGTCACATTCCGCATACCGGGAGTGCCCGAATTCTGCTACTCGTGTGGTGAGGCGTCGCCGACTTGCATGGTGATCTCTGCAATATCTGTTCGACGGATGCTGTATTCTGGGTGCGAAGGCTATCAAGCTTCCGTTCGAGACATGCGACTGGATGGTGCAAACGCGGGTCAGACCGACGTTGTGGCAGAATTCCCCGATGTATTCCCGGACGAGTTGCCCGGCATGTCGCCCGATCGAGAGATTGAGTTCACTATCGATACCTTCCCCGACACTCGACCGATCTCGAAGACCCCATACAGGATGGCCCCTGCAGAGCTGAAAGAACTCAAGGTGCAGTTACAGGAATTGCTCGACAAGGGATTTATCCGACCCAGCGTCTCGCCGTGGGGAGCGCCCGTACTGTTTGTCAAGAAGAAGGATGGCTCTATGCGTCTTTGTATCGACTACCGTGAGCTGAATAAAGCCACCGTCCAGAACAAATACCCCCTGCCCCGCATAGATGATCTGTTTGACCAGCTCCAAGGAGCCACGGTATTCTCCAAAATTGATCTGCGTTCGGGTTACCATCAACTCAAGATCAAGCCGGACGATGTGCCAAAGTCTGTATTTCGCACTCGTTACGGCCATTACGAGTTCCTGGTAATGCCGTTCGGCCTAACGAATGCCCCTGCTGCTTTCATAGATTTAATGAATCGGGTGTTTCGACCATTCCTCGACAAGTTCGTAGTAGTCTTTATCGACGATATACTCGTCTACTCGAAGAATCGGCAGCAACACACTGAGCATCTGCGGACCGTGCTTCAGACCCTTCGAGAAAATCAATTGTACGCGAAGCGAAGCAAATGTGAATTCTGGCTTAGCAGCGTCGCATTCCTCGGACACATCATTTCTGCTGAAGGCATCGCGGTCGACCCAAAGAAAGTTGAAGCCGTCGTTGATTGGAAGCGGCCAACGTCCGTCAGCGTGATTCGAAGTTTCCTTGGCTTAGCGGAATACTATCGACGCTTCGTGAAAGACTTCGCGAAGATCGCATCGCCTCACCCAGAAAGGAGTCGCTTTCGAATGGTCAGACGATTGTGAAGCTTCATTCCAAGAATTAAAGCAACGGCTCGTCTCGGCCCCGATACTCGCACTTCCAGAAGGGACTGAGGGTTTCCAGATATTTAGCGATGCATCCGACCAGGGCTTGGGGTGTGTGCTGATGCAGCGGAATAAGGTGATATCTTTTGCTTCCCGACAGCTAAAGCCGCACGAGAAGAATTATCCCACGCACGACCTGGAGTTAGCGGCGATTGTGTTCGCGTTGAAATTGTGGCGTCACTACCTCTATGGCGTGGCGTGCACGATCTATACCGACCACAAGAGCCTCAAGTATCTATTCACGCAGAGGGAACTGAACTTGCGGCAGAGGCGCTGGCTTGAACTGATCAAGGATTACGACTTGACTATCGACTATACGCCGGGAAAGGGAAATGTTGTGGCAGACGCTTTGAGTCGGAAGTACATGGCCTCGTTATCCATCGACCCCAGATTGCTACGCGACCTAGAAGAAATGGGCATCGAGCTCCGAGTCAGATTCCGGAATGTACAGTTGGCAAAGTTGCAGTTAGAGCCGAGCTTGCTTGAAAAGATCAAGACCGCTCAGACGAACGATCCGTACCTGAAGAAAGTGCGAGAGCTAATTTCGACAGGCAGGACGACCGACTTTGCGGAAGACAAAACCGGCGTGCTTCGATTGAAGGGTAGGCTATGCGTTCCGGACGATTCAGAACTCAGAAAGGAGATCCTGTCGGAGGCGCACTATACAAAATACACTTTGCATCCAGGCAGTACCAAGATGTATAAGGACCTTCGCACGACCTTTTGGTGGCACGGGATGAAGAGAGATGTGGCGCTCTTCGTGTCGCAATGCATGGCCTGTCAGCAAGTGAAAGCTGAGCATCAGCGACCGGGCGGGGAGATGCAGAACCTCGCTATTCCCGAGTGGAAGTGGGATCATGTCACTATGAATTTTATTGTTGGCCTGCCGAAGACACCACGGGGGAACGACGCCATCTGGGTCATCGTCGATCGATTAACCAAGTCAGCGCACTTTATCGCCATCAAAGTTACTTGGAGCGTTGATCGCCTGGCGCAGATTTATCTTGACGAGATAGTTCGGCTGCACGGAGTTCCAGTATCCATCGTCTCTGATCGAGATTCACGATTCATGTCGCGATTCTGGAGTAGCCTTCAGTCGGCGCTGGAAACCAAGTTGCAGTTCAGCTCAGCTTACCATCCTCAGACCGACGGCCAAACGGAGCGCGTCAACCAGATTCTCGAAGACATGCTACGGCTCTGCGCAATTGACTTCAAATCAAGTTGGGACGTCCACCTACCGTTGGCAGAATTTGCATACAACAATAGCTACCAATCCAGCATCCAAATGGCGCCGTATGAAGCTTTGTACGGCCGGAAGTGCAGATCGCCCATTTGCTGGGATGAAGTCGGGGAACGACAGATACTCGGCCCGGAGCTGGTGGAACAGACTGTGGAAAAGGTCAAGCTCATCCGGGAAAGATTAAAGATCGCACAGAGTCGTCAGAAAAGCTATGCAGACATTCATCGTCGACCGCTTGAGTTTCTAGTAGGCGATCACGTATTTCTCAAAGTATCGCCCATGCGGGGAGTTACTCGGTTCGGCGCAAAAGGAAAGTTGAGTCCGAGATTCGTTGGGCCGTTCGAAATACTTGAACGGGTCGCGCCAGTGGCCTACAAAATTGCCCTACTGCCGGCGCTTGATGGTGTACACAACGTCTTCCACGTCTCTCAGTTGCGGAAGTACGTGCACGACCCTAGCCACGTGGTAGATTTTGGCCAGCTGGAGCTAAAGTCAGACTTATCCTACGTCGAAGAGCCAGTTCAAATCTTAGAACGCAAGGATAAGTTGCTGCGAAATCGAGCGATCCCTCTCGTCCGCGTCCTCTGGAAGAACCACTCGGTCGAAGAGTCGACGTGGGAGCTTGAATCTGAGATGAAGGATAAATTCCCTTCATTGTTTTTGTAGAGGTAGGTTCCATCTTTAAGTTTCGAGGACGAAACTTTTTATTAGTTGGTTATGGTGTAGTGCCCTGTCCCTACATCGTGCCCCGTCTCCGTCCACGGGGTGCGCGAGAAAGGAACACTGTCGCTATCGATTTGGTCGGGACCGATAGGTCAGGATCAACCGAGTCGATCGAACGGGAACGGTTGAATTAAGATCCATTCCTCGTTATGGAATGTCTTCTTCGGAACCAAGTCCCATATTCAGCGGGTTGCGCCTCGAGGATTGGCTCTGCGGCTGAGTCGGGAGAGACCTCCCGTTGCTCTGGTTTTCATGCCGCACTTGATTTGGCATTGGCTTTGGCTTTCGTGAATGCATTTTCGTGAATGTTTTCGATAGGTTTTCGTGATGCATTTTTGAGCTTCACATTCATATCGAATATCCTTGAATTATACAGTGTTCTAATCAGTTGCTTATGCGATTGCAGGTGATCGCGTAGGCGACGTCAGCGCAGCCAACCGGTCGCTCGCTTGAAGCAAGGCTAAGGCGAGTGGCTAACCTCCTTCGTCTCGTCCCTCTATTTCAAACTCAACATGTGAAGTAAATGAATGCTTGTCATAATAGTGTAGAATCAAAGAAATCATGGCACGATTCTTCACGAAACACCTGCTATCAAACTGCCGGTTTTGAAAATAGAAAATATACTTTCTTATACAAATCCACTTAGCCTATGCAAACAATGAATGAATCGATTAACGTTTATCGCAACGATACGGCTAAGTAAGCAAAATCAACTAAGTCCAAAGGAAAACGGTCATTGGACAACTTGTCGACAATGTGAAGTTTCCTCGAATGGTTGCCTAGGCCAAGGGACCGATTCGGCCCGGGAGGAATGAGTGTAGCAGCGCCAACCCTTCATCGGCGCGAGTTATACGGGCACTTTCGTACAGGGCTAGCTACCCGACGCGAAAGGGGCGTCGTCTAACCAAATGCTATAGTCCGCGATGGCTTGACATTGCCAGTGGCCTTTATACCCCTTTTCACTGCTTAACAGGTGCACGGGACACGGGATGAACATGATAATTGCTTAATGATATACAAGTTCATATGCTTGCCTCAAAACATGTTAACATGCAAATCGAACAGGATGGTTAGAAAGATCATTGAAATAGCTAGCTAACATTCAATAAGTAAACCCTTTTCTACCATAGTTATTCTAAATTTTATTACATATTTGCTTGAGGGGAATCAACCGACACGACGACCGAGGGACTCAGTTTATTGAGTTTTCAACATTCAATAAGTAAACCCTTTTCTACCATAGTTATTCTAAATTTTATTACATATTTGCATCCATATTGGTACCTAGAATTGCCCATAAAGTTTGGTTACGTTTCGAGTTCGTTTGGTAGCGGTATCGGACATATGTCGGCCCGTCAAGACACGTGTTCGACGAAATGACGCTAAAAAATGAAACTTGCTGTTTTTCGATTCTGTCTTCATGAATGTTTAGATAATAATATTTTAAGAAACTTTCGTGAAGACGGATCAGAAATCGATGACATTTCAGCAATATTTCGGACATCGGACGCAAGTGCACCGATCCTGTGCACGAGGCCGTGCATGCCCTACCGTCAGCGTATTGTATCTCGATGCACAGATAATATTTTAACCTAAAATTTCTTGAGCACGTGAGGGCAAACTCTGCCCATATGCTCTGAAAATTTCACGGCTTCTCATTGATCGAGCGCGGAGAAATCCGACATGTATCGTTCAGTCCGTACAGTGCACTGTGCTAAAATTTGTCGCTGAAACGGACTTCGTACGCGCTCTCGACGCGACGAGGACCCGTTCCAGGACCTTGGACGCGTAGACCTATACCTATACTACCCAGGGGATCAACCTCGAGTCGTGGAGTGGCCCGACGAGCGAGCCACAAGGGCCGAACCGCGCGTAGGAGGGGCACGCGCGGGCGTGTGCGCAGCAGGCCGCGCGTGGTGCGGGGCTGCATGTGTCACCTCGGTGCGACGTGTCACCATGTTGTCATGTCCTAGACCTACCCCAGGACCCCCTAGCTACGTGCATGAGCACGGGGCGTCTCATTGTGTGTGCGGCGCTCAATCGAGCTAGAACGCACGCATACGTGCACGTTGACACGCGGTATCGGAATATTCCGATACGCATTCTGTGGACACAATACGGACACAATTTTGAACCCAGGAGTACCCGAGCGCATCACGTAGGTTAAGACCAACGTGTATGCCAAGTTTCGTGGGTAGATTTGGTGTATTTTGCATTTTGAGTCGTTTTGTCGAAATTGGGTTCTTCGGGTTCAAGTTTTTGAATGGAAATGAGTTTTTTTGATTCTTTGACTTTTAACCCGTGTTTTCTGATTTGTTAGTTCATATATGATAATTAGAACTCGCGGAAAGAGATCCGCAGAATTCTTACCTATTTAATTGCTATTTTCAAGCATATATGAGTTTCTACTTGTAGGTTTAAATATATATAAGTAGTATATATATATATATATATATATATATATATATATATATATATATATATATATATATATATATATATATATCAAATGAATATGGTTATATATGTTTGTAAGCACTGTTTTGAAGCAAGGTTCAGTTTTTCCAGATTTGTGAGTCTGTCGGATTTGCGTAATCGATCCGTTTCTCACAAGTGCATCTCTATACATGTATATATAATATATATATCTTTGCATAGCCTATATATATGTAAGTTTATATATATAAATACTTGTGTAATATATTTTTGGGTAGGAAGATGATTTGGGACTGATTTATTTCCAGAATTCTGGAGTTGATAAGAGTCCGTATTCTTCGCACCACCATTCTTTCATATATGGGTTATGTATATATGTATGTGCTTAGAGGGTATATATATATATATATATATATATATATATATATATATATATATATATATATATATATATATATATATATATATATATATAAAATATAAAAAAAAAATATATATATATATAAAATATATATATATATTTATATATATATATATATATATATATTTTATATATATATATATATATATATATATATATATATATATCTTTTGGTTGATAGAATGTAGTTTATGTGTGTTTGTATGTTAGTGCTGTAACCATTGGAGTATTGGGACAGATTAGGATCGACCCAAAGACCTTAGTTTAGTCGAGTTGACCGACAAGTTGACCAAGTTGACAAAAGTCAACTTTGGGTCAAACTTGATCCAATTCAACTCAAACGAACTTAGAATGACCTAGAAACTTGTGTGTGACCTAAAAATTACTAAATGGACTAGTTGACCAATGTTTGACCAGGTTTGACCCGCGTTGACCAGGTTTGACCAGAGTTAACCAAGGGTTGACTTTGACCAAAAGGGACATAGAAGCATGTAGTCTTGCATTGTAGCTATTTTTTTGATATTGTAGACTTGGTTGTGACATGTGTATACTTTAAATAAGTTTATATTGCCCTGGTTTAGCTACACTTCATAATCAGCAGTTCGGTTTGCCAGGCGAGTACATTCTCTGACCTTTTCATACTTGTTTGGATATGTTCTCTTGTTATAGACTAGTATACATGATGCTGACACGATGTTCACACGGATTAGTACCCTATGGATCTTTTCATGCGATGTTATCCCCTCGGATACATCGAGTATATCATGTTCATATACTTTATCGTGTTCATCATGTACTTCATGTATTCATGTTTATCCATGTACACTCATATGTTATTCATGTACACTCATGACCATATGAGCTCCATGTATAAAGTAGTTGTAATTTATGTGCAATAACATATCATGACTCGATCCTTATGTATTGATTGGGGGCAGGGTGAGTGTAGTGCCCCGTCCCGCTCAGTCAACCAGAGGAATAGGAACGCCGACGGCGTTCGAACTTAGCCTTGCATCGGCTGCTCAGAGACATCGCTCGATCGAGACGACCGCTCGCTCAGGTGGGGTAGTTTCGGTGAACTTGCCTCATCTTTGCCTTCACATAATAAATCGTATATTTTCAACTTGCACAAGTAGGCTTGATAATAAAAGAGACGAAATATAGATAAAGGAATAATCCCGACGGGTCGATTTGAGTTAGAATATGGAAAGGTCCAAAGGTCGGCTTAGAGTTGGTGAACAGCGTGCTTTGAAAATGACACTTAGTCCTTCGTCCCGTGGCTTAGAAGAAAGAAAAGTTGGTCTTCGCCACAAGCTAAGAGTTAGCCAAATTCATAGGCATCGCCCGCATAAATGCTTCATAAAGCATGCACGGTCTCTTCGCCCAAGGCGTGGCATAGCTTCTTCTCGCCGATGGGTTAAGTTGTATTGCACGGCTTGTGGCATAAGTCTAGGCATCCCAAATAACTTGGTTGTTCAAAGTCGAATGCGTGCACGGCAAGTTCCTACGATGCAAGGCTTGACGCAGCCTTTGCTCGTCAAGTTATTGCAAAGTAAGTTAGGCGAGTTACGTTAAGCTAACAGGGGTAGTAGCAGACACGGCCCTATGAGTTCTACGGCTGGGTATAACCATATAGTCTCACGATTGTAAGGTCCGTCATATAGAGTATGATTTGGGCAGTGGTGTCACATAGAGTTTCAAGTTGGTTTAAGAAACGATGGCACGGACTTAGTATTTTAAGGCACGGGCCACGGTTGATTTATTGAGTTTGGAAAGTATTTCAATAGTTGTTCTTGAGTTGAGTGAAATAATAGGGCAAGAAAGAAGAATGCTCACGACTGGGTCATTGAGGCAAGAAAGAAGAATGCTCACGACTGGGTCGTTGAGGCAAGAAAGAAGAATGCTCACGACTGGGTCGTCGAGGCAAGGTCTCAAATATGAGAAGTATTAAACTTGGCCCTGAAAAAGATGGTAACACTAAAAGTAGATTGACTATGTGAGACGTCAGTTTGAGTCGAGTCTTGCATGGTCATGGACAACTTATCGACAAGGTAGAGTTTTCTCGCACGGCAACCCGTGGCGCCACAGGACCGATGCGGCCTAAGGAAACAAAAATGGCTCTGGGAGTCTAAAATAGCTGCGCCTGGGGCAAAGTATTCGGTGGACGCTCATTAGGGCTAGCTACCCGAACCGGTCCATCCTATACTCAGCTAAAAGGGAGTCCACAATGGCTTTGGGAGCCAGAGACCAAATCATATAGATGAGTCGACATGGCGGCAAATTTGCGTGTATGCCTTTGTATTGAGTCGAATATTGAGTGTAGTATATCAAGGAAGTGAGTTGAATGTGTGAGTATAGTTGGAACACAAAATGTTGGTCCTAATATTTGGTTACGACGTAGGCGACGTGCTTCGGCACAAGATGTGGCGTCGAGTCTTGAGTTGTCGGCATATAAGTTGCATAATTTGGATGTGAGTTGTCTTGAGTTTAAGTCAGGAAATGCTGCAAGGCAAAGTTGGTTAAGTGACACTTAACCCACAAGATTTGATTGGGTCAGTTGATGATTTAGTAGCGAAGGGCCGCGAGGCGACAATATGATTGAGTCTCACTTGAGTTGCGAGGTACGGCCTCAACAAGGACTTATAGCACGGTCACACGGGAATGGAGTCTTATCGCGTAGTTGCGACTCTAATTTTGGGTCGTAAGCCAAACACGACTTGATAGGTTAACGTTGATATTGCAAGCACGGGATGGTCTAGAGACACAAAATAGGCCAAGGCGTCGGTCCTAAAACTGATCCTAAGGCAAGAGTAGAAAGACAATCATAAAGGGGACTATGTTGCACAAAAGTAAATCAAACGTGTTGGTTTTGTATGGGTGGGCGAGGAGCTCATTCTACCAGTACAGTTGAGTACAGACACCCACATAGTTTTCATGTGTCACGCCCCAGTACCGGAATACTGAGACGGACTAGGCCAGCTACACCGTATGAGGTATATAAACGTCATACGACGATCGTGGCTGTCAAGAGAATAGGGGGTGCATGCTACAATCAGGTCTCCTATTGTCCCACAAAGCATCTATGTCTCAATCAATCAAATCAAGAAGCAGTAAATAATGATCATATAAGACAAAGCAGTAAGGCATCCCCGACGCTTCATCAAAATGATTCATGAGTCTAGCTATACAAAATGATGAGCTAGTTCCGAGAGTCAATAATACATAACTATAGTCAGCTGCAGTCTGATTTAATTACAATTATGCAAAGAAAACTAGTGTCCAGAACTGCTGGCTAAACAAGTAACGGTGGCTAAACGCCAAGTACAAAAATAGAAGATATCAGAGCGGTAAAGAAGAAACCCACTCATGGTCCCTGGCGTCCATACTCCTGGTGTGCACCATTGTTCGGGTAGAAACCTGGATCCTTTGGAGCCGCTACGAGATCTGGCCAAACAAAACCAGCGGGGTCAGGCCCCGAATAGCAAGTACCACAAGGGAGCACAAAAGAGTAAGATAAAATCCATTGAGTAAAATATGACCTGATTCACGAGTTATAGGCTTATACCATATCATCGAGACAATACGACACCCTTACAACCAAACAAGGACAAACGGTGCCAATATCATGCCGAGATAAGATATATCCTATAACCGTGGGCAGGTAAAGGGCTTCTGATCGCGACTTCGGTCCATAGCCTATCGCAGCACAATAGCCCAACCCAACAACCAAACAAGGACATAGGTTGGACCACGCACCACGATAGTCCATGTTCCACAGTTGCTAACAGAAGAAAACATATCACAAACAAGTCATCTTACAAGCGACCAATCAATCCTACGGCTTTCTATGATTTATCTGGATTATCCCAGTAATGCAAATTATAGAAATCTTCAGATGTGTCAACCTAGCAGGGCTAGCCAAACCATATAATATACATATACACATAGCACTTTGATTATGCACCGGTCCCCCGTAAGGCCACCGTGCTAAAACATATAACACATAGCACGTAGGAGTCGGATATAGTAATCCACTATAGACGGATGAAACTGTATCCATGGTGGCCAACCCGACACGTCAGGACAGGACCTGGGGTGGCCTGTATGGCACGATCTCGGGATTCTTCCCACCCAATGCATCTACCAATTTGAGTTTCTTAGATTAACCCTATCTTGATAATGGAATTACATATCGTGGTCACATGGTCATCCTCATATATATCGTACCATAGTACGTGTACCCTAAGTATGAATCCACATCGGCTCAAGGAGTCCCAAATCTAGATCCATGCTTAGTGTAATGCTTCAAACAACAATCAACATACCACAACACTATTACTGACCAATTACCATGACTGTACTGGAAGGTACATATGTATTGACATATAACACGAACGATCACTTTACATGTAGAGTCACACCTCAGTGCACTCATTAAATGGCACCGTAGTGCATACTAATATTGTATCTCAATACACACTTAGAACATGTACCAGCACGTATACAGTTAATTAGGTCAGGAACATGGTCAAGTCAGGAAGTCACTCGGACTCCTCGTGACATAAAAGTCACATATGAATTCTAGTTAAAGTGAGACATGAGGGCCCTTTAAGCTAATACAAAGATCTACAACTTTCATGTTGGGAGTTGGAAGAAATTCTGGCCATAAATTAGTCAAATAGGGCATAAAACAGCCAAAATAGGCACTATGCGGCACTATTCAAGCCATGCGGCACTATTCATCCTGCGGTACTATTCATCTTATGCGTCTGTGGTACTATTCATTCCTGTGGCACTATTCATCTCATGCGGCTGCGGTACTATTCATTTCTGTGGCACTATTCATCTCACGCGGCTGCGGTACTATTCATCTCATGCGGCTGCGACACTATTCATTCCATGCGGCTGCAGCACTATTCATTTCTGCGATACTATTCATCTAATGCGGCTGCGGTACCATTCATCTCATGCGTCTGTGGTACTATTCATTTCTGCGACACTATTCATCTTATACGGCTGCGGCACTATTCATCTCATGTGGCTGCGATACTATTCATTCCTGCGGCTGTGGCACTATTCATTCCATGCGGCTGCGGTACTATTCATTCCTGCGGCTACGACACTATTCATCTCATGTGGCTGCAGTACTATTCTTGCGACACTATTCATCGTCCCTGCCAAAACCAGGGCAGATGACACAAAAAATGTCCAAATATTGTTTTGGCCATAACTTTCTCAAAACAAGTCAAAATCTAACTTTTTAAAGGTCAAAATTGGGTAGAATTAAATTTCCTACAACATAGGACCATTAGTTTTCGAAAACAACCAAGTTTGATAGATCAAAACTATGGAAATCCATAAAACCCTAGTTATAGAAACTTAGATCTACACCAATCTAGTCATTAAAATCAAAAACTCCAAGAACCAAACTTGTAGAGAATGAAGAGAAGAACAATATAGACAAATAATATCTAAGAAAAATCAAGAAATAAAAAATTCAAGAATCTCTCCATTTGGTGCAAGATGTACTTGCCTAAATATTGTTTGAGCAAAATAAATGAAAGAGTGAATGAGGAGAGAGAGTGTGGAAGAGAATATATATACGGGTTGGCTTAAGAAAACCCTAAGCCTAAGCATGCTCTTAACCATGTGACTAATGACATATTAAATGCTACTTGATACAACTAATTAAATTAATTAAATAAAATCCTAACCACAACACGGTTCAGAAATCTTATCATCGAAATAGTGAACCACACCTACAACCAAACAAGGACAAGGGGTGGCACACTAATCCGCGACGAGATACTGTTCCATGCCATGGCCAGTTACAAATACATGATATATGTAATAAAGATACAGGTGTCAGATACCATATACATGAAAAATCAAAATTTTACGTATTCCGGGAATGGGGAGTGACATCTCTACCCTCCTTAGAAAAACTTCGTCCTCGGAATTTCGATAATGCTAGTCGAGCGCGCTCTCAGATCACGAAATACACTCATGACATATAGCAAGCACAATTATCAAACAACACATGGCACATGAACAGTTTAAGAAAGCAAGAATAATTAAGTAAGAGCACAAACAATAATCATACCCTAGAAGGAAATGATCGGAGACATACGAATAAAATATGCCTCTCAAGTCAGGTAGGAATTCGTCCTCGAGGTCCTACACTGACTCCCAAAGTAGACAATGGTCAACGCTTGAGATAAGTCAGTACCAATGACTAAATCAAGAACGAGGCTCTGTCCAGGACGTACTCTCGTAATCAAGACACATGATGAATATCACGTATCACATGATACGAGAGCAGATGAGTGAGATGAGAAAGTTGCCTTCACTCTTCGAATATAGAACTCAAGGAATTGTGAATAATACTCCAAACTTACCCACAATCTGACCGCCTTCGGCCAACATCTGCTCTAATAATCCAAATTCTACCTGCCTCTACCCCTGCTGGACTCTCTGTTGCTGCCTTTCCGGGCCCTGCTGTTGTGGCCTCTATTGTCCAACCTGATGCAGTCCAACCTGATGTTGAGCTTGTCGGTACATCTGAGCTTATGTCAGAAATGGGCGCTGGGCTAGTGGCCTCACTGCTAGTGCTGGCCCTTGATACGGTGCTACCTCTGGAGCTGACAACGCTAAAAACTGTTGAGCTGGCCCTCCTGGCCTCTGCATCATAGGACAATTAGAAATCCTATGGTCTGGAAGCCATACCTCAAGCATAATCCATTAGCTGAACGACACACATCCCTAGTGTGACCTCCCTTACCACAGTAAATGCAACCTACTGGTGCTTCCTGACGCTGCTGCTGGTTCCTCTGTTGCTGATGTCGAACTGGTGCAGTCACAATTATCGTGACTGGTGTTGTATCACGAATACGGACGCCAGGTGCTGGTGCTGACATTCGAGGTACTGCTCCTCCCCCAGCACTCTGCGTATGAGACCTCTTCTGGCCCCCAGTTCTTGCTGATAACCTTTGAATAGTAAGCTCGTGCCTCCGAGCCGCCGTCAATACTGCATCGAATGTCTGGTAGTCATGTCCCTCGACCAGCTGTAAAATCTCTAGGTGAAGTCCCTGCTGGAACCTCATTGCTCTCTCTGGCTCTGTCGCCACCATCATCCGAGCAAACCTACTTAACCTACAGAACTCCGCTGCATAACCATCCACCGTCCTACCAGCCTGCTTGAGACTGATAAACCTCTGCTGTAGCTCATACCGCGCTACCACGCCAAATTACTTGGCCTTGAATCTGGTACTGAAGCTATTCCAGGGAACATGACGCCTCATTCCAACCTCTTCCGATGTCCACCAATCGTGGGCGAGATCCTGAAGTAAAAGTCTGACCTAGTCAACCTTCTCTTCTGCTGGAACCTTTGCTGCAGTCAATATGGCCTCTGTATCATAAAGCCAAGCATCCGCCGTGATGGCATCCTCCGTACCATCAAAGTACCTTGGGTTAAGTCGGCAAAACCTTCCCGACGCTCCCGAATCATTCCTGACGCTCCTCTCAAGAGCTAGTTGTAACCCCTGATTCAGTAGCACATTCTGTTCCTGCTGCTGGGTCTGTTGTTGCTGTTGGGCTGCCGTCTGGTGTTGCTGGGTCTCCAATAACCCTCTGATAATCTGCAATAGTGTCGGCACGTCTAGTGCTACTGTTACTACCGACATCACTGGAGGTACGGGAACCTTTGGCCTCTGTGGCTCAACTGGCTCATGCTCGATAACATTCTCGATGTGAATTTGTCCAGGTAGAGGGGCTACCCCTTGTTGATCTACAAGTGGTCCCTGATCTACTAGATTCTCTCCCATGTTGGCTCCTCCAATAGCCGAGAATGATGTGACCCTAAAGGAAATGATACAAGGTATCAAAAGTCAGGACGAGAAAAAATCGAGGATGATAATCAAGTCAGAAATCAAGGTGAGAGAAAGAGAAGACGAATCAGGAGATTAAGGGGGACATATTTTGATTGAGACTCCTATAACCGCAACACCCCACAAGTCTGAAAAACAGACCTGCATCGGCCACCACTAAAACCTTGTCACTCCCCAGTACCGGAATACTGAGACGGACTAGGCCAGCTACACCGTATAAGGTATATAAACGTCATACGGCGATCGTGGCTGTCAAGAGACTAGGGGTTCATGCTACAATCAGGTCTCCTATGGTCCCACAGAGCATCTATATCTCAATCAATCAAATCAAGAAGCAGTAAATAATGATCATATAAGACAAAGCAGTAAGGCGTCCCCGACGCTTCATCAAAATAATTCATGATTCTAGCTATACAAAATGATGAGCTAGTTCCGAGAGTCAATTATACATAACTATAGTCAGCTGCAGTCTGATTTAATTACAATTATGCAAAGAAAACTATTGTCCAGAACTGTCGGCTAAACAAGTACCGGTGGCTAAATGCCAAGTACAAAAATAGAAGATATCAGAGCGGTGAAGAAGAAACCCACTCATGGTCCCTGGCGCCCATACTCCTGGTGTGCACCATTGTTCGGGTAGAAAGCTGGATCCTCTGGAGCCGCTACGAGATCTGGCCAAACAAAACCAGCGGGGTTAGGCCCCGAATAGCAAGTATCACAAGGGAGCACAAAAGAGTGAGATAAAATCCAATGAGTAAAATATGACCTGATTCACGAGTTATAGGCTTATACCATATCATCGAGACAATACGACACCCTTAAAACCAAACAAGGACAAACGGTGTCAATATCATGCCGAGATAAGATATATCCTATAACCGTGGACAGGTAAAGGGCTTCTGATCGCGACTTCGGTCCATAGCCTATCGCAGCACAATAGCCCAATCCAACAACCAAACAAGGACATGGGTTGGACCACGCACCACGATAGTCCATGTTCCTCAGTTGCTAAAAGAAGAAAACATATCACAAACAAGTCATCTTACAAGCGGCCAATCAATCCTACGGCTTTCTATGATTTATCTGAATTATCCCAGTAATACGAATTATAGGAATCCTCAGATCGTGTCAACCTAGCAGGGCTAGCCAAACCATATAATATACATATACACATAGCACTTTGATTATGCACCGGTCCCCCGTAAGGCCACCGTGCTAAAACATATAACACATAGCACGTAGGAGTCGGATATAGTAATCCACTATAGGCGGATGAAACTGTATCCGTGGTGGCCAACCCGACACGTCAGGACAGGACCTGGGGTGGCCAGTATGGCACGATCTCGGGATTCTTCCCACCCAATGCATCTACCAATTTGAGTTTCTTAGATTAACCCTATCTTGATAATGGAATTACATGTCGTGGTCACATGGTCATCCTCCTATATGTCGTACCATAGTACGTGTACCCTAAGTATGAATCCACATCGGCTCAAGGAGTCCCAAATATAGATCCATGCTTAGTGTAATGCTTCAAACAACAATCAACATACCACGACACTATTACTGACCAATTACCATGACTGTACTGGAAGGTACACATGTATTGACATATAACACGAACGATCACTTTGCATGTAGAGTCACACCTCAGTACACTCATTAAATGGCACCGCAGTACATACTAATATTTTATCTCAATACACACTTAGAACATGTACCAGCACGTATACAGGTAATTAGGTCAGGAACATGGTCAAGTCAGAAAGTCACTCGGACTCCTCGTGACATAAAAGTCACATATGAATTCTGGTTAAAGTGAGACATGAGGGCCCTTTAAGCCAATACAAAGATCTACAACTTTCATGTTAGGAGTTGGAAGAAATTCTGGCCATAAATTAGTCAAATAGGGCATAAAACAGCCAAAATAGGCACTATGCGGCACTATTCAAGCCATACGGCACTATTCATCCTGCGGTACTATTTATCTTATACGGCTGCGGTACTATTCATTCCTGCAGCACTATTCATTATTACGGCACTATTCATCTCATGCGGCTGCGGTACTATTCATCTCATGCGGCTGCGGTACTATTCATTCCATATGGCTGCGGCACTATTCATTCCTGCGGTACTATTCATCTCATGCGGCTGCGGCACCATTCATCTCATGCGGCTGCGGCACTATTCATCTCATGCGACTGCGGCACTATTCATTTCTGCGGCTGCGATACTATTTATTCCATGCGGCTGCGGCACTATTCATTCCTGCGGCTGCGGTACTATTCATGCAGCACTATTCATCGTCCCTGCCAAAACCAGGGCAGATGACATAGAAAATGTCCAAATATTGTTTTGGCTATAACTTTCTCAAAACAAGTCAAAATCTAACTTTTCAAAGGTCAAAATTGGGTAGAATTAAATTTTCTACAACATAGAACCATTAGTTTTCGAAAACAATCAAGTTTGATAGATCAAAACCATAAAAATCCATAAAACCCTAGTTATAGAAACTTAGATCTACACCAATCTAGTCATTAAAATCAAAAACTCCAAGAACCAAACTTGTAGAGAATGAAGAGAAGAACAATATAGACAAATAATATCTAAGAAAAATTAAGAAATGAAAAATACAAGAATCTCTCCATTTGGTGCAAGATGTACTTGCCTAAATGTTGTTTGAGCAAAATAAATGAAAGAGTGAATGAGGAGAGAGAGTGTGGAAGAGAATATATATAGGGGTTGGCTTAAGAAAATCCTAAGCCTAAGCAAGCTCTTAACCATGTGACTAATGACATGTTAAATGCTACATGATACAACTAATTAAATTAATTAAATAAAATTCTAACCACAACACGGTTCAGAAATCTTATCATCGAAATAGTGAACCACGCCTACAACCAAACAAAGACAAGGGGTGGCACACTAATCCGCGACGAGATACTATTCCATGCCATGGCCAGTTACACATACAGGATATATGCAATAAAGATACAGGTGCCAGATACCATATACATGAAAAATCAAAATTTTACGTATTTTGGGAATGGGGAGTGACATCATGTGCAGGTACAGGTAGAAGCTCGTAGCGCGGAGCTCGCTTGGATGCGTCGAGGCACAGAGTTCCTTGGCGATTCGAAGCGTGCGGCCGTATAGAGTAAAGATTTATACGGGACATAATGTATGGACGTCGCCTTCTGAAGCTTCCGCTGGTTTAAGACTTGTATTGAGAGATAAAAGAGAGAGCTGAGTGACTTATAATGTGAGATGAGTGAGCATTGAGTGAGCTTGAGAGACATGTAATCTTGGCCTTGTGCCCCATTGTAACCTTTGTTTCAATATCAATAAAAGAGTGTTTTACAATGACTTGTATTTGTTTTCTAAATTCTGCTGCTATTATTCAATGTCTCTGCTCGGGACTTCTGTACGACGACCCCGTCGCAGCCGCTGAAATCGGCCGTTATGGAACCCGCCTTGCACGAGCGCAATCTAGGCTCGTGCGGCATCACGCCTTAGCGAGGACGATCGCTCCTACGGGAGCGGTGCGTGACATAATGGTATCAGAGCACGGCTTTACGTCCTTGGAATATCGATTGAATTCTTTAACTTTGATATTTCCGCAAAAACTCTGTTGCTTCCGTAAGTTGTTATCGTTGGTGCGCTCTCTCTCAAATGTCCCCGAGATGTCCATACAATAAGTCTAAATAATTTACAAAACATAGGAGAAACAGTTTTTGACAAGAAACAAAAATATGGTTTACGTAAGCACGGTTGGCTAAGTCGGGCTGGACATATACACCAAGTTGCGTCGACCTTAGAAAAGTCGAATGCGGGATTCGTAATGTTGCGAGCATGAAATGGGTTGAACTTGATTGAGTAAGCGGGATGACTATCGAGAGGGATACTATCGAGCGACAATAACGTCGGTGCGATATAGATGAGCGTGCTTGGATATTGAGGAATGGCTCGAACGGAAGATCTGAAGAAGTCGATTTTGATTCAAACGATAGTGTTGAGGATTTGTTGAATTACTTCATCCCTGAGTGGTGTATGCGATAGTCTCAAAAATTTTGGTCGATCGATTGAGGATGCGGGGTGTCGGTGAGTCTATCAGCACGCATCGTGTTATGTAAAGCAGTAGATTTAGTATCGCTGAATAAGTTTTTAGTCTTGAGATTTGACGAGTCGATTCGAACAACCTATAATTTACGTGCACGAAACATGCACGGGATTAAGGATTGTGCAAAGTATAAAATACGAGAATGATTGAGTAGGTAAAATCAAATCGAGGAAAAGTTAAAGTGTAGCGAACAGATGACTTGATAAAGGAAATCGATAGGTGGATCGTATAGAAAAAGTTAGCACGATAGGAAGATAGCATAAATGAAAAGTTGAATTTTGAAGTTACACAATGACTCTAAGGATTGGATTGAATGTTGTTCGATAATTTGAGTTAGCAAGGAATGTTGCGAATTGAGAAAACACGTTGGTCGATGACTTAAGATAAACGGATGAACAATACGTAAAATTGGTTTGAGGAATTTGATGTTGGGAATGATTCGAGTGATGATGATCGAACTTGAATTTGAATGTTGAGGAGATTCTCCAGTCGGACGATAGCATCATTCGCACGACTCAAAATTTGGTTACAAAGGAAGATCGTCAGGTTACGCATATCGTCGATGGTATTGAGGCGTATCAAAAATCGATATGCGATAACTCGGGGGTACTCTGACTCAGCGAATGACGATCGTGCAAGTGTTATTGTTTAGTTGGATGCCATACTTAGAATTTTGATTAAGATGAATGTTGGATGAAAATGATTGTGTCTTGAGGGTTACGCGGATAACCATAGTGTCGACATTCTTATCTTGTACGAGTGCAACTCTAGTCTTACACATGTGTTACGTCGGATTTGGGGCAATCGCTTCGTGTGAGCGCTGACATGGTGATTCATGTCGCGGGAATGATCGAACTCGAAAAATCAGGATGCGGCAACTTTGATTGTCTCGACTTGTCGGTTGGATGTGAAGGAAAATTTGAGGATGTTTGGACTTGTGATTGATGATTGAGTAAACTTGAGGATTGAGTAGGTCTAATCCGTGCTTCGAGAATGAATTAATCTAGATGCAAAACAAGAGTTACGTCCCGATGAGGATAATTATCCCGCGAGAGCATGCATGGTGATTCATGCCCACCGTGGATAATCTGACTCGCATGAGATCGGGATGCAACGTATTGTTAAGTCAGATGACCTCATGATCGATTACGTGAATTGGAATATATGACTTAGGTAATCTGGAATGTAAAATTTTGGTTAGCGACGACTTGCGTTATAGCGTGCTTAAATTGAGAAGGATTGATAGGCGAACTATATCGAACGTATTTGAAGGGATAGACTATACAAGATGACTTATTGATTGAGCGATTTTGATACGTCGTAAAATTGGTTGAACGTGAGTTGTCGTAGGATGGCTTCGCTGAATGACTCAGACCCTGTGCGACGAAAGTTGGAATGTGTGTAGGAAATCTATGCTCGAAGTTTAGAAATTGGAGTGATACGAGCTTGGGTAGAAAATCCCGTACCATCGACTTGGTTTGACCTTAGGATGGGGTCAGTGTTGATATTGTTGTTTGGAAACTATGATTCCAATACTGACGGAAAGACATAGCCTAGCGGTTAGGCTGATGTCCGAGTGTGAAGTGGTAGGATTTGTGGAGGCACCACTCGCGAGCTCGGTTGACATGCACGTATATAAGGGATGCCCGAATATGTGCACGATCCGACTCGAGTGGTGATGGTGGATTCTCTATCACGAGGCTTGGCTGAAATGCATGTATTTTGGGGACGTCTGGAATATGTGCACGATCCAACTAAGTGATACGTTGAATCAAGTGAGACTTGAGGAACATAAAAGTGTTGAGAATTTTGAGATTGTAAGTTTTGATGAAAAAGATTATAGGTAGCACGAGCGTGGCTCGGATTTGAGGAAACGCATAGGAAAAGTGTGTGCGAGAGTCCTTGAATGTTGAGTAAAGTGATAAGTCGATAAGTGTACTCAGTTAGTTTCGAGGACGAAACTTTTTCTGAGTGGTGTATGATGTAGTGCCCCATCCCGCGCAGTCAATCGGAGGAATAGGAACGCCGACGGCGTTCGAACTTAGCCTTGCATCGGCTGCTCAGAGACATCGCTCGGTCGAGACGACCGCTCGTTCAGGTGGGGTAGTTTCGGTGAACTTACCTCATCTTTGCCTTCACATAATAAATCGCATGTTTTTAACTTGCACAAGTAGGCTTGATAATAAAAGAGACGAATCAACATAGATAAAAAAATAATCCCGACGGGTCGAATTGAGTTAGAATATGGAAAGGTCCAAAGGTCGGCTTAGAGTTGGTGCACGGCGTGCTTTGAAAATGACACTCGGTCCTTCGTCCCGTGGCTTGGAAGAAGAAAAATTTGGTATTCGCCATAAGCTAAGAGTTAGCCAAATTCATAGGTGTCGTCCGCATAAATGCTTCAGAAAGCATGCACCGTCTCTTCGCCCAAGGAGTGGCATAGCTTCTGCTCGTCGACGGGTTAATTTATATTGCACGGCTTGTGGCATAAGTCTAAGCACCCCAAATAACTTGGTTGTTCAAAGTCGAACGCATGCATGGCACGTTCCTACGACGCAAGGCTTGACGCAGCCTTTGCTCGTCAAGTTATTGCAAAGTAAGTTAGGCGAGTTATGTTAAGCTAACATGGATAGTAGCTGGCACGGCCCTATGAGTTCTACGGCTGGGTATAACCACATAGTCTCACGATTGTAAGGCCCGTCATATAGAGTATGATTTGGACAGTGGTGTCACATAGAGTTTCAAGTTGGTTTAAGAAACGATGGCACGGACTTAGTATTTTAAGGCACGGGCCACGGTTGATTTATTGAGTTTGGAAAGTATTTCAATAGTTGTTCTTGAGTTGAGTGAAATGATAGGACAAGAAAGAAGAATGCTCACGACTGGGTCGTTGAGGCAAGAAAGAAGAATGCTCACGACTGGGTCGTTGAGGCAAGAAAGAAGAATGCTCGCGACTGAGTCGTCGAGGCAAGATCTCAAATGTGAGAAGTATTGAACTTGGCCCTGAAAGAGATGGTAACACTAGAAGTAGATTGACTGTGTGAGACGTCAGTTTGAGTCGAGTCTTGTATGGTCATGGACAATTTGTCGACAAGGTAGAGTTTTCCCGCACGGCAACCTGTGGTGCCACGGGACCGATGCGGCCTAAGGAAAGAAAAATGGCTCTAAAAGTCTAAAATAGCTGCGTCTGGGACAAAGTATTTGGTGGACGCTCATTAGGGCTAGCTACCCGAACCGGTCCATCCTACACTCAGCTAAAAGGGAGTCCACAATGGCTCTGGGAGCCAGTGACCAAATCATATAGATGAGTCGGCATGGCGGCAAATCCGCGTGTATGCCTTTGGATTGAGTCGAGTATTGAGTGTAGTATATCAAGGAAGTGAGTTGAATGTGTGAGTATAGTTGGAACACAAAATGTTGGTCCTAAGATTTGGTTGCGGCATAGGCGACGTGCTTCGGCACGAGATGTAGCGTTGAGTCTTGAGTTGTCAGCATATAAGTTGCATAATTTGGATGTGAGTTATCTTGAGTTTAAGTCAGGAAATGCCGCAAGGCAAAGTTGGTCAAGTGACACTTAACCAACAAGTTTTGATTGGGTCAGTTGATGATTTAGTAGCGAAGGACCGCGAGGCGGCGATATGATTGAGTCTCATTTGAGTTGCGAGACACGGCCTCAACAAGGCCTTATAGCACGGTCACACGGGAATGGAGTCTTATCGCATAGTTGCGACTCTGATTTTGGGCCGTAAGGCAAACACGACTTGATAGGTTAACGTTGATATTGCAAGCACGGGATGGTCTAGAGACACAAAATAGGCTAAGACGTCGGTCCTAAAACTGATCCTAAGACAAGAGTAGAAAGACAATCATAAAGGGGACTATATTGCACAAAAGTAAATCAAACGTGTTGGTTTTGTATGGGTGGGCGAGGAGCTCATTCCACCAGTACAGTTGAGTACTGACACCCACATAGTTTTCATGTGCAGGTACAGGTAGAAGCTCGTGGCCCGGAGCTCGCTTGGATGCGTCGGGGCACGGAGTTTCTTGGCGATTCGAAGCGTGCGGCCGCATGGAATCAAGATTTATACGGGACATAATGTATGGACGTCGTCTTCCGTAGCTTCCGCTGGTTCAAGACTTGTATTGAGAGATGAGAGAGAGCTGAGTGACTTGTAATGTGAGATGAGTGAGCATTAAGTGAGCTTGAGAGACTTGTAATCTTGGCCTTGCGCCCTATTGTAACCTTTGTTTCAATATCAATAAAAGAGTGTTTTACAATGACTTGTGTTTGCTTTCTAAATTCTGCTGCTATTATTCAATGTCTCTGCTAGGGACTTCGGTACGACGACCCCATCGCAGTCGCTGAAATCGGCCGTTATGGAACCCGCCTTACACGAGCGCAATCTAGGCTCGTGCGATATCACGCCTTAGCAAGGACGATCGCTCCTATGGGAGCGGGGCGTGACAGTGAGTGTAGTTGGTTATGTGATCATTATCCCCAGTAGGTATTCATGTACAACTCCATAGTTTATCCATGTGCAACCCAACCTGTTTACATAACCAAATTATGCTCTAAATCACGTAGATAGTTACATTTCTCTATTTATCATATTTATATCTCGTCTCGATATTCTCTCTCTTGTTGATTTCTTTGCAGCATTTTATGTATAATTTTCTATAGCTTGATTTATATGTCCAATCCTGATATGATCTGTTGTGAGAGATATATGCTCGTTCCGTCCTGATTGGACATGTTGAAACTTTTATAGGTGATGATGAGGAGTACTGCCCTACTTATTATGGCACTGGCTTAGGTAATACTGGTGACGTGGACCCTCAGGAGGATCCAGCAGTCGCTGAGGACTTGCCCATAGTCTAGTTGAGACTTTAGTATCTTATTGTCTTTTTATTTGAGACATTATGAGTTGTACTTTGAGATTTTGTTCTGGTGGTTTTACACCAAGACTTTTATTATATCTGTGACTCTCTTGAGATTATTATTCTATTCCATATTAGTTTGTGATTGAGTTACTTATTATTTATTCTCCATTCGGAGCATATCATAGACAGTGTTAGATACTGTAACCTACGACAGCGTTCTACCGCCGACACTGCGGCGTAGGCTGGACGTACTTCACTTCTCGTGCCCTTTCACTGGGTGCGGGTCATGACATCCTGTCCCGCCAACAAGGCTCCACAGAAACCATCTCTCGGCTCAATTGCTTCCCTGGCGAACTCAAACTCTGTCTCCTCCGGCGGTCTAAACAAAACTCTGCCTTCTCTACAATCTATACTAGCGTGGTGCCTGCTCAACGAATCCATATCAACTACCATATCATAGCTCGGAAGTGGCATTACGAGAAAACACACACTCAAATCCCGGCCTCCCAATGTAACTCTCCGCCCTTTGCAAATATTATTGACTAGGATAATGCCTTCTCCGGTCATAATCTTCCAAGTCCTACCCATAGGTTTAGCAATAATATTGTGTCTAAGTGCAAAAGTGACAGGTACAAAACTGTGCGTAGCACCAGAGTCAAACAAAGCTAATGCATGAAAGAAATCGAGAAAAACAGAACCTGTCACGACCCGCAACCAGTGTAGGGGCACGAGAAGTAGGTACGTCCAGCCTACACCACGGTGTCGGCGGTAGAACGATGTCCTAGGTCACTATCACAACTAAATACACACTACAAGAAAAAATCCCTTTCACAACGTTTCATCTACAACACATCATGAAAATATTATAAAAAATGGGGTCTTCTACAACCTTTATTGTAGAAACTTCGTAAAATACTTGTGCAAACGACGTTTTATATTCAAACGTTAAGACTTCTACAATGGTCATTTACAAAAGTTGTGTATTAGTGCCTTCAACATGATTTTATTAACATTGTAAATCTTACTAATTTCTATAATGTTTATTTCGTATTGGCAAAGTTATTAATTTTGACAATAGTTTTAAAACATTGTAAAAAGGTTATGTTCAACAATATTTATCAACTATTGTTAACTTTTTATCTTTCACAATATTTGTTCGATGTTGTAAAATTAATTTTATTTTACCATTTTATATAAACGTTGTGTATGTCTTAACTTTTTTACGTTTAAAAAATATTGTAAAAGATTTATATTAAACAACTTTTATAAAATATTGTAAAAATTGTCTGTATTTCACAATGTTTATACAATGTTGGAAATTTATCTTTATTTTGCAACTATAAATACAAAATGTGAATGTATTTATCTTTTTACTCTTTTAAATTGCATATTCATGTGTTTAACCCAAAAAAAGAGACAAACCCCATCATAAGTTACTCGTTTCTTATATGTGTGTGTTGGTGGTTGGGGGGAGGTGAATTTTCCCCGAATTTTTTCACCACCCCCCAAAAAAGAGAGAAAGTTTTCCTATTTCTTTAAATTAGTTATTACAAGCTGCGATTAGTCGACAAATCATTAATTTCAATTATTATATACAAAGTCGTCTTCTATTCTTTAAATTATCTATAGTTGATAAAGAACTTTAAAGGAACAAAATAAGTCACTTTGTTGCTAACAACACATGCACATGTTGCATTGCACCAATTAAATAGTTGCACACTAGGAGCAGGTAAGCACTAAATATATGCAGTAGCTGCATTCATTTATTGCAGCAACCAATCAATAGTAAGGCAGAATACAACAATAACATCAGTTGTAGCTCAACCAATTATTGTCCAATGAGTCATTGCACACCATAATTTACTTCTTTGCATCTTGACCTATTGATAATTAATCAACCATGTTCCCTTATAAAATTGTCACATATCTACCATTTGTAGTTCAATATCACCGGAAGAAGAGACACTTGGTGTGGTAGCCACATAAGTGAACAATGTCTGTCGTTGCGACCGCGTATTAATAGTGCAACATTTGGAAACTTTGATAGCTTAATTGATGAATATATTGTTGCAATACACAAACAATTGTTACAAGATGCATCGTAGAAAATTTAATTTAGACATAAAATATTAAAATTATACACAATAGCAAATATGAATTGATGATCATACATAAATAGTTTTTTTTCTTAGCTTGAAGCCACCATAATATCCAAAATCTATTGGTAACCAATATTCCATGTAACTCAAGGTCACGAGAGTTGTTTTATATACACAGCTACAGTAAGTATTACATGCAACATATAAAAACTAGTCCAAGAAAGCCCTAGACATTTGAATATATTTGCATTTTTCAAAAAGTCTTAGGGCCCTACCCTATAGAAAAGGGTCCGGTGGTAGTGGACATGGGACAATTGCAACTTGCAACAGAAAAGTATAAAGGATTAAGGGAACTAAAATAAAATGAAGTTTTGGGCTCCACTCTCCTCTCTTCTATATGAAACATTTATTGGTAAGTGTTTAATTTGACTCAGGACATAAGAATAATTAAAATTAAAGAAAACTATAACTATTGAAGCTTTTACATGTCCAAAGATTTTTAAAGTGGGTTTTCAAAATTATCCTTAATTTATAAGGGAAGCAATAAATTTTAATTTTAAAAATTGTAATAAATTGATGATAGTTTTGGTGACCCATCTTGAAAATTCTTGGACACTGTAAAGGCCTTATCGGAAATTGCAATTCCCGAACTAAAACATGATAAATAACACAAGTGATAAATTGAGTGAAAGAAGAAAAAAAGACTCTTTCCACATGGAACATTTTCCCCTTAACTTTTCAACAAGAAAAACTTGGGAGTCTTCCTTTTTCTTTTTCTTTTTTATATCCTTCTATCGTTCTTGTTTCAAGTTCTTTGACATGTGAGCATTTGGGGATGCCTCCTGCACTTTTTCCACCTCCGACCAACATGTGAATGACAGTGACACGACATACATACAAAATTAATTATTATAATTGGTTCTGACTAAACTATAGAGGGCTGAGCTTGCAATAGACAAAAAATATAATAACTGACAATTATTTAACAAGAGCATGCTAGATCCCTCCTAAAATGAATAATATATATAGGAGGACATTGCGAATTGGATCAAAAGAGAGCCATGATCATCGTGAACCCTTTGTTCCTTGCAACTTTTTGTTCCCGATTTATTAAATATATAAATTTCAACTTTTTATACAATATATAAATGTCACACTACACCAAAATAGACAAATTTTAGCACTTTTTTTCATTTGCTAACGGTTAATACTATACCGTGACCATAATTAAATAATTGTTACTATTTTTTGTATTTTTTATTTAATAGATTTAGCGTAACGTTACCAACAGTACTATGTAAAAAAGGGTTATTTAGTAATAGGTTCTCATATAATATTTGATATTAGGATTTGAATTTTCATAATGTCCAACATTAGGGTTTGAGTTTTCATAATGTCCAACATTAGGGTTTGGACCTACATAGGTCTCCAAATTGGTAACAAATTTGGACGTTAACAGAGATCCAAACCATAATATTAATTATCAAATATTATATGAGACCCTATTACTAAGTAACCCTAAAAATGATACTAATATTTGAGCTTTCCCTCCATTAATTCAAAAAAAACTAAATAACCCTAAAAAAATGTTACTAACAATTTAGCTTTCCCTCCATTATTTTACCAAAAAAAGTGTTTACTCCCGAAAAAAAGTGTTAAACTAACCCTCTCTCTCCTCACACTCGACCACAACCCCCAACCCTCCTCTCCAATCATCTCTCTCCTCACTCTCGCTCCTCTTCTCTTTAGGTTCCTGGCAGGGAAGCTAGCCTAGACGAAAAAGGAACAAGCAGAGGAGGTACTTCGCTTCTCCTTCTCTCCCTACCACACTTGGTCTTCGCTAAGCCCCGATCCCACGATCTCGCCCCACACCGCAACGCCCCTCCTCCCTCGAACAAAACCCATTTCCTGCGATCCCACTGCCCCTCTCTCCTTATGACACCATCTCTATCGTCCACCGACTCGAGCGTCTACTTCGACTCTCGCTCCTCTTCTACAATAGGACAATAATCCTCTTGGCGGCGTGCTATTGCGGCTACTACTCCGGTATTGAAATTACCCCGGCGGCTCCCCCTTTATTATAACCCTTTAGTATAAGTTTCTTAGCCCTAATTTATATATTTCAGTTCTGGTTAGCTTATGATGAACTTTGTGTTAAATTAACTAATTGGCAACTGCATGATAGTGTAGGGTTTCACTTCTCATCTTTCGATTTCAAAAACTAGGGTTAGGGTTTTGATTTGTGTGCGCTTGTTTTTAAAAATTATGAACATCATTGGATTTTTGTGATTTGGGAATGCATTTGGGGCAGGTAGGAAAACTTGACCGATGACTACAAGGCATATTTAAGTACTGGTGGGCTCATGGCCTGATCTCTGATACCACCTATCAATATCAAACTGTATAGCGTGTACACACGTCCCTACAACGACACCGACTCACTGAAGTGCAACCTAAGAGGACACTTACACACGTCCCTGCAGCGACAGCGACTCGCTGAAGCGCAACCTAAGAGGACACTAACACACGTCCCTGCAGCGACACCAACTCGCTGAAGCGCAACCTGAGAGGACACTATGTAAGTTGTTGCTATCATTCATAAGATCTCTTACTATCATTCATGAGATCTCTTTCTTCTTTTATTTACAATATTATGATATCAGCATCCTCATAGCCAACAACACTTTGAATTATGCTCATATGCACATATAATGTGTTATTCATAAATTATTTTTATTACTTGGAATGGAGAGAGATCTGCCTTTTTTATAACTTTGGCAAATGTCTTACTCTAAAGAAAAACGGAGGTAAATATATTATTTTGTTGTCTCTTATGATGAATGCTTATATAAGTTCCATTTTTTCGGTTGTGTATGAAATTTGTTTCTTCATTACCATTATTTTAGACCGTCTTCAATTTTAAACTCGCTCTTGTTTTACTTGCTATTTGGTTGGTATGTTTGTTTTTGACCTCGGTATCAATACATTATTAGATATCCTTCAGGTTTTTTTGTTTGAAACAAATGTCTTCGGGATTCATGACCACCGACATGATTCAATAGTTAATTGTTGGGGGAGATTACGCGTAATTGAAATTTTGATTTGGAATCTCTTACTAGGGATGGACTTAGGATATTGGGGTACTTTGCCATGCTTTTTTGAATATCAATCGGCAGTTGTAGTTCAAGTAATATTTTGCTCCCTTTTAGTCATTGTTCATTTAGTTGTTTGTTGCATGCCACTATCATGTTCTATATATCTTGTTCCCTGTCCTCACCAACGTTATTTTTTCATTTCCTTTCCTGGAGATAAATATATTGATCTGTTTAATTCTCAATTTTCTTTTGTTGCACAATTCTGTTTGTTTTCTATTGATGTTTCTTACTCAGCTGTGAAAGTTCCAGTATCGTTAGTGTAGTTGAAGGAGTAATTCAAGAAGAACAGGAATTTGGGCTGGTTCTTAGTTACAAGTATCATGCTAAAATTGTAGGCTTTGTTGCAAACCATATATGTGAGTACTTTATGTATGATTTATGTTGGCACATTTTATTTTGATAATATTAATAGCATCTTCGTAGTTTAGTTTTTTCTATTTTCAGATTGATATCATTTCAGAAGCTCTACTACATAAAGTCAAGTTTACCATCCATAGCCTTGAAGACTGAAGCAAAGACCGGCGCTCCTTGCATAGACGGCTTCCTACACTGCATGAATTCGAGTCTGTACAAGGTCTAGGTCTTTCTGTAAACTCTTAAGGTTGGATGACAAACTAAAAGCTTTCTACTTCTTAAAGTCAAAAATCAATATCCTGTAGAACGGCATACCGACGGTATGCTCCGGCATACCGGCGGTATACCGTTTTATTGTCCACAAAACTTTCTGTGAGAAATGTCGGCATACCGACGGTATGCTCCGGCATACCGGCGGTATACCGTTTTGTGGACCACAAAACATTCTGTGACAAACATCGGCATACCGACGGTATGCTCCGGCATACCGACGGTATGCTCCGGCATACCGACGGTATACCGTTTTGATTGCCTCAAAAACGTTCTGTGATAATTGTCGGAATACCGACGGTATACACCGGCATATCGGCGGTATACCGTTTTGTGAGCCATAGAACTTTCTGTGACAAACTTCGGCATATCGACGGTATGCTCCGACATACCGACGATATACCGTTTTGTTTATTATAAAAGCATTCTGTGACACACATCGGTATACCGATGGTATACCGCGGCATACCGATGGTATACTGGCTTACGAATTTTAATTTTTGAATGGCATAGACTGCATTAATGGCAGCATTAAATGCTTACAACGGATATTAATGTGAACGTTACTGTTCGACCGGTATACCGACGGTATGTCGGTGCATACCGACGGTATGCCGGTCAGGCTGTATCCAGGAGCACTAAATGCTACCTACTCTTGGTTTCTCTATAAATGAAAGCCTTCTCTCTTGAAGCTTTCACCAACTCTTGCCATAAATTTTCCAAACAACCAAGAGCTCCACCATTAATACTCTTCCAAGCTTTTAATTGTCATCCTTTCCCAAAGTGCTAGAGTATTTAAGAGTTGTAATTTTCGATCTTCAAGTGTTAGAAGATCAACAAGTTCTCTTCTCATTTCTTTGAAGTTGGCGAGCCTTCGTAAGAAAACTCGTGTGTTGAAGTTGGCGAGTTCTTCGGATCCAAACTCGTGTTGAAGTTGGCTAGTTCTTCGGATCCAAACTCGTGTGTACTATTTTATTAAATAGTGAATTTAAGCCGGAGAGAGTTTCGGGACTGAATTGCCTCAAAAGAGGATACCAGGATACATCTTGTGTTTGATCTTCTTACTCTATCTTTTTATTTGACGTATATTGCTTCTTGTGCTTTAGTTATTTTTTATTTTCCTATTCACCCCCCCTCTAGGGTTCTATAATTGGTATCAGAGCTTTGTTCTCTTGATTTGGATTTACACCCTTTGAGTGATCCATGGCCACTAACCCTAGTATCAATACCTTCCACAATGAGGGACACTCCACAAATAGGCCTCCCCTATTTGATGGAACCAACTATAACTACTGGAAGATTAGGATGAGCATTTATCTGAAGTCCATAGATTTCGATTTATGGGATTGTATGATAAATGGTCTCCCTACTCCTTCCAGAGTTATTGAGGATGTTGCACCTGACACCCTTGGGACATACTTTCTGAAAACACCAAAAAGCTTGCTAGTCGAGATGCCAAGGCTATGAATGCTCTTTATTGTGCTCTCGATAGTAGTGAATTTAACATAATCTCTACTTGCAAGACTTCTAATGAGATTTGGAAGTTACTTGAAGTCACACACGAGGGTACATCACAAGTAAAGGAATCCAAGATTAGTAGACTCACGCAAGAATATGAGTCCTTTAAGATGAAACATGATGTGTCTATTACTTGCATGTTTACTCGTTTTGTGATATTATTAATCCTCTTTCTTCTCTTGGCAAGGAATATCCTGCTCATGAAAAGATCAGAAAAATCCTTAGAGGATTGACAAAAGGATGGAGTCCTAAAGCTACCGCAATTATTGAGGGAAATGACCTGACAGTCATGAACCTTGAGACTCTCATGGGGAAGCTAATGACTCATAAACTCGATATGAAAGATCAAGAGGAATCTTCCATACAAGAGAAGAAGAAGGAGAAGGCCAAAGAGAAGGAGAAGTCTCTTGCTCTCAAAGTTACAAAGTCCTACTCCAAGGATAGCTCCGACGACAACGAGTCGGACGATGATGAAGAAATAGCTCTCACAGCTAAGCACTTCCGAAAGTTTCTCAAATTCAACATAGCCAACCGCTTCAGACGGGACAATGAGGAAGATCCGGCGTGCTATCAATACAGAAGAACCGAACACATCAAGAGGGACTGTCCTATGATAAGAAAAGACTCAAGCAAGTACGAGAAGCCTAGCAAAGGAAGCTCATCCTCTAAGAAATTCGCCAACACAAGCATTTGGTGTGAGAGTGACGCAAGCGACTCCGACAACGACAAAGAGTGCAAACACAATGCCAACGTTTGTCTCATGGCAACCGATGAGGTACTTGATGATCTCTCCTTAAATACTCTTACTTATGATGACTTGGAGAAAGCTATCCTTGAACTACATGAAGAGCACAAAGGTGTTAGAAATAAATACAATAAATCTCTAAAAGAGGTTGATGCTCTTCAACTTGAAGTAGAGAGACTCTCAAGCATCATTATTGATGTAAAGGGAAAATCTCCTGCTTCTGACACGGATGAGATAGAGTCTTTGCGACTCAAGTTTCAAGAATCCCTTGTCACCATCAAGAAAAAGGATAATGAGATTCAATCCATGAGAAGGGTGTCACGACCCGCACCCTAGAGTTAGGGCACGAGAACGTAACGACGCCCAGCCTACGCCGCAATGTCAGCGGTAGAACGCTGTCCTAGGTCACATCATCTAACAATATAAAGCTAAGCAGTTTATACTCCCCGAATGGGGGTGACATAGCAGATACAGACTCAATCACATCTAGGGTAGAGCATGATAAGGATAGATAAAACATGAAATCCAAAATAAATACAGGAGATAGAAGTCTAAGTGTCTAAGATACATGAACCCAGAAGTACATCTCAAAACTCAAATAAAGATACAGTAATCCCCAAAGTAAATACAACTCCAGACAAAAATGAAATAACTACCTAAACAAACCCTACTGTGTCTTCTCTAGGCTAGCAGGCACCTCCAGGCTATCTGTAAAATTTATCAACAGGTCCAGTCAGGACTGGAGCGAGCACAGTACATCTCAACAATTCATAGCAGGTTAGAAAATATGAACATGCAGTAAAGTAAGATACAAGTACTGAAAGAAATGCTGTATGTAAACAGAAAGAGAGCTGTAATAGAAATATCTACTATACATAGAGAACTAGCAGTGACTAGTGAGTCAGAGTACAATATGAACATGTAATACTCCCCCGTACCCCCGATCAATACACAAGGATCCAGCCAGGTTATGTTATATGATGCTATGTAGCAGACCCCGAAGGTGATAGACCCCGAAGGTGGTAAGCCCCCGAAGGGTGGCAGACCCCGAAGGTGATACATAGTAGTCCCATAAAAATGGGGATTCTGGGGGTAACCCAACGGTGTAAGTCCCATAAAAATGGGGATTCTGGGGATAACCCAACAGTGTAAGTCCCATAAAAATAGGGATTCTGGGGGATACCCAACAGTGTAAGTCCCATAAAAATGGGGATTCTGGGGGATACCCAACAGTGTAAGATTCCAGGAAGACTCTACGATCATGAGGGTACATGTCGTAAGTGATCAAAGAACCAAGAAGCATATGATACGCTATGTAAGTGAAACGCACAGAACATAGAGTACCCGATGCTCCCTAAGGATAACATCTCAAGAAAGGATCCATATAGTACCAATCCATGTGACCAACGTGACAGTACAACTAAAGTAATCTACTGCAGGAAATAATTCTAAGCAGGATATGAAATGATCAGAGAATGTACTCGCCTCGATAACCTGAACAGCTGACAAGCATAGGAGGTCCCACTGAAGCCACAGGGTCCTATTTAAAGCAATACAGGTTACAAGGTGTTTAAGTTGAAATAAATGAATCCCTACAGGCAATCTATATTATTATAGGTTCTTCTAAGTCAAATTAACTCTAGGTCAACTCCGGTCAATAATCTAGTCAAACTAGGTCAAGCGTTGACTTACAGTTGACTTTGGGTCAACTGGTCAACTCTGGTCAAACAGGGTAAATCTAATCTAATTATTAAAGCGTACTTCGTTATTTGTACGTCGAAACTTACGGCACGCAAATCAAGATAAGAAGATTATCGGTAAGGTTGATAATCTTATTATAGTGATCCATGTGTCCAACTTGTCAATTTCAGCGATGTGAGATCACTGGAATTGGCTGATCTCAGTTTCGTTGTACTAATCTCGAAATACGAACACTATATGAATTAATTATTAATTAATTATAAAAAGGTTAAACTCAGAGAAACTATCAACAAACATTGTCGGACGATGAAATAAACATCGCCAACGTGTCCAAAATGCTCAACTTAGCTAGGATAGCCTACCCAACGGTCCAATTTGGACACAAGGGCAAAAAGGTAATTTCGGGTCAAAACGGTGTCCGTGTCGGAGCCGTTTTGCACCGAAAAATGTGCAAAAAAACAAGTCTATAAAATATAACAAATTATATGTCCACGAAATCAGAATGTCGATACGAACCCAATGGTATCTCCAGAATTGGATTCCGTTGACCCGATCTCCATTTGGCCCGTTGACCAGAACTTGGAATTCCGGTTTGCACGGAAATGCGTGCCGGAGCTAAAGTTCTCAAAACTCAGCAAACTACCTGTCAACGAGTCCAGAATGATGATACGAACTCAACGGTATCTCCGGAATTGGATTTCGATGAGCCGATCTCAAAATGACCCGTTGACCCGGATATTGGTATCCAACTTGCACCGAAATGCGTGCCAGACCCAATGTCCACCAAAACCTAGCAAATTATATGTCAACGAGTCCAGAATGACGATACGAACTCAACGGTGTATCCGGAATTAGATTTCGATGAGCCGGCATCAAAAAGTCCCGTTGACCCAGAAAGTGGGACCCGCTTTGCACCGAAATGCGTGCCCGGGCCCACGTTCTCCAAATCTAACAAACTTTATATGAAAACATGCCAGAACGATGCCACAAGTCTAATGGTGGTGTCAGAAATGAAATCTGGAGTCCCATGTTCAAAAATGGAATTTTACAAGTTGGAAATTACGAATTCGGACGACCAACTTTGGCGTCGAATTCAACCAATCAAATAAGCTCACAATGAAACGAAACTGGAGGGGAAGTAAGAGGGTTATACCAGCTTCGTACCAAAACTGTTAGCACGCCAAACGGAGCTGCGGTGGAGGAGATACAAGCTGACGAAGTTGGCCCCGCGAAACTGTCCAAATTTAATACAATTTAAACGGTCAACTTGGTGGCCGGTTTTCATGTATCAAACAATAAAATTAACGGACGAAAATTGACATGAGCGAAGGTGGATATACCGAGATTGTGACGGAGCGAAGAAATCACCGATCCAACGGTCGGATCTCCGGGAAAATGCGTACGAACTTCATTTCGCGCGCGTCACGACGGGATGTCGTGCAAAATGCGCGAATCGCCTATACGTCACGCTGGAGGAGGAGAGGGCAGACCCAGGGGGTCGCTGGAGGGGGCGCCCAGCCTAGAGGGAGGCTGTGGCCACGTCGGCGCGTGGCCGACGTCGATCCAACGGAGCTCGCACGCGCGCGCAAGGGGGCGCGCGGCTGTGTGCGTGCTCGCTGCCGCGGCCGTTGCACGCTGCTGTCGAGGCTGGCCCGGCCAGGCAGCGGCGGAGGGCTACACGCCTCGATGTGGGTCGGGCGGCGGCGGACCCCGACGAGGGTGGAGGTGGTGGTGGCGAACGTTTTGAAGTGGTGGTGGCGATGGTTGTGATCGGATGAGATGGAGAGGAGGAGGAAGGAGATGGAGGAGAAGGAGAGGAGGTCGACGGCCAGTGGCCAGGGCGGAGTTATGCTCGGGGACGAGCTCGAGTGGTCGGGGAAGGAGAAGTGTGGTCGGGCTGTTGCATGGTGGATGGAAGCTGCTGTCGGTTTTAGTATTGCATAGGAAAGATTAATACAAGGGAGAGAGAGAAAGAGATAAGAGAGATTGCAATAAATGAAGTGAGAGAGAGAAGATTCTCTCCAATATTTAGGGCCGGCTGTGTTGGCAAGGGGGTGAGGAAAAGTTTCCTGTAGGATTTTTGATGGTTGGGATTGATTGGAGAAATCAAGGGTTAAAAATAATTAGAGAGAAGTGGCCGTTCCAATGGAAATTAAATATTAGAAATTCCCAATAAATATAGAAAAAAATGGGTGGAAGGGTACTCGATAATTTCGGGCAAGAAAATACGAGGGTGCTACGATGGAGGAAATCACGGAGCTGGACTGGACTCGGCGGAGCCGGATTGGGTCAAAACTGGATATTGTGCAAAAATTGAATTAAAATTAGGTGTTAATGATCATGCGTAAATAAGTAGCACATGGGGATTCCAATAAATGGAACACAAGTGGCGGACGGATAGTAGGCTCAAAGTGGGCCATGTCCATAGTTGGGGCTGACAGGTTTTGGTAGACAGGGGACCCACAAATCAAGTTGGAAAATGAATGTGACGCCATGGCGTGAAATAAAATCGGGTCACGTGTCGGGAAAGTTGTGCAAATTAAATGGAGCTCAAAATGACGTGTCTGAGTGAGACACAAAGGTCATGGGTGACGAGCGTCTCGAGTAGATCATCAATGAGGAGTTGGTTTCAAGAAACTAACTGGTTTTGTGCTCCCAATTTAAATGTCATGGTAACGCACTGAAAATGATCAAAAAAAAGAGTGGGAAAAATAAATAACAATCAATTGGTCTAAACCGACCCAAAGTTTAGCGAAGCAGAAAGAGCACAAGGAAACAAGTTTGGGTGGGACACCATATACCGTCATGAAGGTAATCGTGTCCACTCCAAAACTTGTGAAGAAGATTTCCAGAGTTGAACATCCCTGATACTCCAAATATCAATGGCACGGGAAAGTACACTTACAGATAAATAAATAAAATATTTATCAAAACCAAATAATCAGGAAAATAAAATAAAATGAAAAAAAAATCAACCCAAAATTCAGGGTACTAACAAAGGGCTTATGAATTTGCTATGCATAAAGTTCAAGATGCTAATAGGAGAGAATATGATACTTCTATTAAGTATAATGATCTTCTTCTACAGAGTAAGAAACTAGGTAATAAGAACACTACTCACGTACATACTCCAAGACACCTCCACACTCTTCATAATGCTAGGCATACTTCTTACATGAACACTACACACAAGTCCTTTTCTAACACAAGGAAAGGACCATTTGTTAAGAAAAACACTTCGCATCATGCTTTTTATTATCATCATCATAATACTAATGATAGAACTCCTCGCACTAGAGATTCACATATGCATGACACTCACACGTCTTTTTCTAAATCCTCTATGATTTACAACAACTGTGGCTTGCTTGGACATACGACCAATTATTGTCATACTAGGAAACTAGTTGATAAGAAAGTTTATAAGTGGGTTCCTAAGACTAACACTCAAGGACCCATATGATCATGGGTACCAAAATGTTCATCTTTAACTTATGTTATAGGTGAAGAGTCATTCTCATGCTAGAAGCAAGTGGATTCTCGATAGCGGTTGTTCACGGCACATGACCGGGGATACTTCATTATTTATAACGCTATCGATGAAGAATGAAGGACACGTCTCCTTTGGTAACAATCTTAAATGTCACATTATAGGAAATGGTAATATCGGTTTCCCTCCTTATCCTTGTATTAAGAATGTGTGTCTTGTTACTAATCTTAAACACAATCTTCTTAGTATTAGTCATCTTACCGATAATGGTTATGATATCAAGTTTGTTAAGCTCAAATGTTTCATTACCGATAGTTCAAGTAGATCTATTGTTTACGAAGGCATTAGAGAAAACAATATCTATGTTTTATATCTTGTTGAAGACACTAACAATGACAGGTGCTTAGTTGCTAAGAATGATAAAAGTTGGCTTTGGCACATGAGGCTCGGACACGCCAACATGGATACCATTTCTCGTCTTGCCACCAAAAAGCTCGTAAGAGGAATCCCAAGTATCCCTTTCAAAAAGGATATGGTGTGTGAAGAATGCGAGAAAAGTAAGTTGACCAAGTCATCCTTCAAATCCATCAACTCTGTAAGTACCTCTAGACCTCTTCAACTTATTCATATGGATCTTTTTGGTCCTAGTAGAGTTGCTAGTCTTGGAGGCAAGCTTTATGCTTTTGTTTTGGTTGATGATTTTTCGAGATTTACTTGGGTTATTTTTCTTGCTTGCAAAAGTGATACTTTTCGTGAATTTGCTGCTTTTTGTAAACGTGTTCAAAATGAGAAAGGTTTTTCTATTAACAAGATTAGAAGTGATCATGGAGGAGAATTTGACAATGCCGATTTCAAAAGATTTTGTGAAAAGAATGGTTTTGGACATGATTTTGCTTGTCTACGAACTCCTCAACAAAATGGTGTTGTGGAGAGAAAGAATAGAACCCTTGGCGATATGGCCCGGGTTATGTTAAACCAATATAAGCTCCCCCAATATTTTTGGGCGGAAGCCGTTAACACGGCATGTCATGTTATAAATAGGATCTTGATTAGACCTATTTCTAAAAAGACTCCTTATGAGCTTTGGTTTGACAAAATTCCCTCTATTGAATATTTTAAAGTTTTTGGATGTAATTGTTTTATTTTGAATACCAAGGATAACCTAGGCAAGTTTGAAGAAAAAGCCTATGAAGGAATATTCTTTGGATACTCTACTCATAGTAAAGGTTTTCGTGTTTTTAATAAAAGAAGTCTTGTTGTCGAAGAGTCAATCAATGTCTCTTTTAATGAACCTAACTCTTCTATATTCTCCTCTTCCGATGATATTGATGACATCTCGTTTGGGTTGGAGAACTCCTCTATTGGAGATCGTCCTTCTTCATCTAACAATGAAGTTGTGACTCCTCCAACAAAAGAGTCTCCACCTCTCGAGCCTCCTCAAAAGGATCTTCCAAAAGAATAGAGATTTGTCACCAATTATCCTAAGGAGCTTATCATTGGGGATCCTTCTTCTAGTGTAAGCACTAGATCCTCCACTCGTGATCTTTGTGCAAACGTGGCTTTTATCTCTCAAATAGAGCCTAAAAATATTAATGATGCTTTTCATGATGAATTTTGGATGATAGCGATGCAAGAAGAGCTAAATCAATTCGAGCGAAACAAGGTTTGGGAACTTGTCCCAAAACCTAGCAATCACCCCATTATTGGAACTAAATAGGTGTTTCGAAATAAACTTAATAAAGATGGGTTAGTGACTCGTAACAAAGCCCGATTGGTTGCTCAAGTCTATAACCAAGAGGAAGGCATTGACTACGACGAAACCTATGCTCCGGTTGTTCGTCTTGAATCTATTCGTATGCTATATGCTTTTGCTTGCTTTAATGATTTTAAACTCTTTCAAATGGATGTTAAGAGTGCTTTTCTAAATGGTATTATTAAAGAGGAAGTTTACGTAAAACAACCTCCTGGCTTTGAAGATTTTTAATTTTCTAATCACGTGTTCAAACTCCACAAAGCCCTTTATGGCCTCAAACAAGCTCCCCGTGCTTGGTATGAGTGCCTTAGCTCCTTTCTTGTTTCACACAATTTTTCTAAGGGTAAAGTCGACACGACATATTTTATCAAATTCCATAATGGCACTCTTTTATTGGTTCAAATTTATGTCGATGACATTATTTTTGGTTCTACTAACAATACACTTTGTGTAGAATTTGCTAAAGTTATGCAAAAAGAATTTGAAATGAGCATGATGGGTGAACTATCATTCTTTTTGGGCTTACAAATCAAACAAGGACCCAAAGGGACCTTCATCAATCAAGCAAAATATACAAAGGATCTCCTGAAGCGTTTCGAACTTGACTCATCCAAATCAATGAGGACGCCTATGGCAACAACGACAAAGCTTGACAATGATGAAGATGGCACATCGGTTGACATTCGTAAGTATCGAGGTATGATTGGTAGTTTACTTTATCTAACTGCTAGCCGTCCTGATATCATATTTAGTGTATGTCTTTGTGCACGATATCAAGCAAATCCAAAGGAATCGCACTTATGTGTCGTCAAGCATATTTTTCGATATCTCAAAGGCACCGTGAACATGGGCCTTTGGTATCCGAAATCTTCATCCTTTGAGCTTCACGGCTTCTCGGATGCAGATTTTGCCGGATGCAAGATTGACCGAAAAAGCACTAGCGGTACATGTCAATTCCTTGGGAAATCCTTAGTATCGTGGTTTAGTAAGGAACAAAATTCTGTTGCTCTTTCAACCACTGAGGCCGAGTATATTGCGGCCGGTTGCTGTTGTGCACAAATTCTTTGGATGTCACAAACACTCAGAGATTATGGCATTTCTCATACTTGTACCCCTATTAAATATGATAACACTAGCTCGATCAATCTCACAAAAAATCTGATTTGTCACTCACGCACGAAGCACATTGAAATTAGACACCATTTTCTTCGTGACCATCAACAAAAAGGGGATATCCGCCTTGAATTTATTGACACTACTTATCAGTTAGCCGATATTTTCACCAAACCACTTTCGGAGGATCGCTTTATTTTTCTTTGCCAAGAAATGGGTATTTTAAATTTTGACTCATAGTTCTTCTCGGCCGGCACACCGACGGTATACTGCGGTATACCGACGGCATGCCGATTTTGATTCAGAATTATGTTCTGTGCCAAACATCGGTATACCGTCGGCATACAGCGGCATACCGACGGTATACCGGTTCGTGGCGGACTGCTGTGTCAGATCAAGCTCGGGCCCCACTTTTTCTTCCATTCTCTCTTTATTCCTTTTTTCCCTCATTAATACCCATCACATCCATCATTTCCCTATTTATTATCCAACTCCTTCTCTCCTCTTCCCCATACCCTAACTTTCCATCATCATTAATACCCATCTCTTCCTATTCCCCATTAACTCCTCTTTTTTCTCCATTTTTATCATTTCCAACCCCCCACCCTTTCCACTTCCTCTCTATAACCGTTTCCACCCTTCTCTTTCCCAACATCTCTTTTAAAAACCCTATTCTCTTCATCGTCCTCCTCCAATTTTCACATCTTCTCAAAACCCTACTTCCTACTCCAACTTTCTTCATCTCCTCCATGGCTGCCCCCAAGCGTCAGCGTTCCTCCTCCTCTTTCTTCAATCCCTTCACCCCGGTGGCTCTCCCCCATGGCTATGATCAGCGGATCTTCACCTCCTCCTTGGCTGCCGAATCTTGGTTTCAACACTTCGTGCACCATAACGTCTACAAAGGCCGCACCATCAACTGGAACCTCTTCTCCGGCCATGTTTCTCTCTTCGAGGAGGCCGGACTATCTTCTCTCCTTCGGCGGCAGGTGCCTGTCTACCCCACCGCCGTCCATATCTTCTACTGCAACATGGTCCCGGACATCAAGAATGGCACCATTGAGACGATGGTCAACGACCGTCATTTCCGCCTGACGGCTCGTGACCTCTCTAGCATTCTTGGCGTCCCAGACAGAGGAGAGGCTCTACCGGGCTTGGCTGCTCTTCATCCTTCGACGTCGTGCTCCTTTGACGAATTTTGTGCTATTATTTACAAGGGCCCAAACCCTCCTAATATTTTGGCTCTTTCCGCCCAACTGGAGCCGTTCTATTACGAGCTCCATAGGATCGTGTGCCACACCATCTATCCCAAGGGCGGAAACTATGACGCCATCACCGGTGACGCCCTGGTGTGTATATACTACCTGTATTCGAGGATGTCTTGGTCCTTTTCCAAGACTCTTCTCCATGCTTTCTTCGACGTCCTGCCCGCGGGGAAGCAGAATCTCTATTATGGATCCTTCATCACTCTCATCTTGGAAGCCAAGCAACTCGACTTCTTCCAATGCTACTCGGACGGCGTCCCATCCTTCCTCGCTGTTTCTCGCTCTATTGGTGGTGCCTCCACATCCCGTGCCTCTTCCTCCCAAGAGCCGCCAGCTTCTGCTCCTGCTACAACCGCCTCTACTCCTCCTGCCTCCGGCCGCTACATGCCGCTGACACAGCAGCATTTCGACATGCGTATTGCTAAGACAGAGGAACAGATGCGGGCCCACACTCGTGGCCTTGGAACTCTTATCCAATCCCGCTTTCATGACCAGGCATATTTTATTCAGCGCACCCTTCAGGACCGGGATGCATTTCTGGATCTGAATCTTTAGGATCCGACGTACCAGGCCTCCCGCTTTTCCGATCCCAATGCCTACGGCTTTATGTACCCGGACGGCATTGATCCTTTTGGCGCTTTCTACCAGGCTCAGGATGGTGGGGATGATCCGGCTGACGAGAAGGGGTTGCTTCCTTATGATGGTGGTATCGAATAAATGGTTGTCTTAGTTTGTTTGTGTTTGTGTTTGTTTTTATGTCTTTTGCGGTCCTTCGGGGACCAGTATTTGGCTGTTACTAGTTGTTTGCAGTCCTACGGGGACTTGATATTTGTCTTTTTATTGTCATCCCAACTCTCGTAGCGGAGAGTTTTTACTATATCTTTATGTAGTGTGTTATGGTTATCAAGCATGTATCCAATTTCCACCTTTTATCAATCAATACATGCTTTTGTCTATGATATTGTGTTCCATATTCATGTATTTTTTATCATTTATTTTCATTTCCATCTTTGACTAAGGGACAAAGGGGGAGAAAACGTATTGAGGGGGAGTTGTCTACCTAGGGGGGAGTCACTCCCTGAAAGATGCTATCTTTCTATTTTGTCAATTATCAAAATGGAGAAGATTGTTGGCACATTTTATTTTGATAATATTAACAGCATCTTCGTATTTTAGTTTTCTCTGTTTTCATATTGATATCATTTCAGAAGCTCTACTACATAAAGTCAAGTTTACCATCCATAGCCTTAAAGACTGAAGCAAAGACCGGCGCTCCTTGCATAGACGGCTTCCTACACTGCATGAATTCGAGTCTGTACAAGGTCTAGGTCTTTCTGTAAACTCTTAAGGTTGGATGACAAACTAAAAGCTTTCTACTTCTTAAAGTCAAAAATCAATATCCTATAGAACGGCATACCGGCGGTATGCTCCGGCATACCGGCGGTATACCGTTTTATTGTCCATAAAACTTTCTGTGAGAAATGTCGGCATACCGACGGTATGCTCCGACATACCGGCGATATACCGTTTTGTGGACCACAAAACATTTTGTGACAAACATCGGCATACCGACGGTATGCTCTGGCATACCGACGGTATACCGTTTTGATTGCCTCAAAAACGTTATGTGATAATCGTCGGAATACCGACGGTATACTCCGGCATACCGGCGGTATACCGTTTTGTGAGCCATAGAACTTTCTGTGACAAACTTCGACATACCGACGGTATACCGTTTTGTTTATTACAAAAATGTTCTGTGACACATCGGTATACCGACGGTATACCGCGGCATACCGACGGTATACCGACTTACGAATTTTGATTTTGAATGGCATAGACTGCATTAATGGCAGCATTAAATGCTCCCAACGGATATTAATATGACCGTTACTGTTCGACCGGTATACCGATGGTATGCCGGTGCATACCGACGGTATGCCGGTCAGGCTGTATCCAGGAGCATTAAATGCTACCTACTCTTGGTTTCTCTATAAATGAAAGCCTTCTCTCTTTTGAAGCTTTCACCAACTCTTGCCATAAATTTTCCAAACAACCATGAGCTCCACCATTAATACTCTTCCAAGCTTTTAATTGTCATCCTTTTCCAAAGTGCTAGAGTATTTAAGAGTTGTACTTTTCGATCTTCAAGTGTTAGAAGATCAACAAGTTCTCTTCTCATTTCTTTGAAGTTGGCGTGCCTTCGTAAGAAAACTCGTGTGTTGAAGTTGGCGAGTTCTTCGGATCCAAACTCGTGTGTACTATTTTATTAAATAGTAGATTTAAGCCGAAGAGAGACTGGATTGCCTCAAGAGAGGATGCCCGGATACATCTTGTGTTTGATCTTCTTACTCTATCTTTTTATTTGACGTATATTGCTTCTTGTGCTTTAGTTATTTTTTATTTCCCTATTCACCCCCCCTCTAGGGTTCTACAATTTATGGCTTGACACTTATAAACTATGTTGCACGGACACAAATACAACTAAATGGATTTGGTATCTAGTTTGGTTTGTCCTAATGTACTTTTGAGTATCTATGGCATGTCCGGTATATGTCCAATACGATGCAACTAGGACGCCATGGAGTTTGGAGTGTCCCTACTTCTTACCTTGTAAACAAGTGATCACATTTTTTTGTTCTGTAGTAGGGGGAAGTAAGGTGAAAGAGGGGTCTGTTGTTAAATCCTTTAATCACTGTTAAAAGATAATTTGTTAATATTTTTAAGGATCAATAAATTCTTGTAATCGTGGGAGGTGCCATGACATAACAATATTGATAATTCAAGAATTTTTGTATTTTGGTTATTTCTAATTACTAGTATTTTTAACATCAATATCTTGAGTTTAAAAATAATGTTCTGATTGTTTTTTGTTGATTTCTTATTGAGTGGTATTTTTGCTTTAACCAAATGCACTGGGAAGTAAAATGTGGCGGTCTAATCTTAACCAATGTTTCACTGTCATAAGTTATATTTCAGTTAATATGTCTAATCAGTTTGTTATTTATTAGTTTTGTTTAGGTCCTTAACCCACCGCAGCACTTGTAGGCACCGATGGAAGTAAGGATTTTGGTGGAGAATGCTAGCTAGTATTTTGCGAAGTTTTGTTTTATATCTTGTCCAACAGGGAGGGCCACAAGAACATATTCTCCATTCTGTATCCTTATATTAAAGCTTGATTGTAACTTGAAATTGAATGCTTGGAGCTGATAGCGTTGACAAAATTAGCTTGATAGGAATAGTTATCCTAGACTGATATGACGTCTTGATTCATATTATATATTGTCTAGAAAGTGTGCCACATGAATGTTTTGTCCCCTCTGTATCTGTAACTTCAAAGCTTGGTTTGAAGTTAACTCGATCTTGATAGTATGATCTGATTGAGTGGATGAAGTTAGCTTGAGTAGGAATAGTTATCCTACAGGTTTTGTTATGATTTGGCATGCTAACATGAAGAGGATTTTTAACTTGATATGAATCTATATATAGAATTCGTTCAGAGCCATTGGTTCAAGCTAAACAGATAATGGGAATTCAAGAAATGTTAGTACCCATTTTAGCTGGAATCTTGTCTGCTTTGAGAAGAGTGATAGCACGATGTAATTCACTCAAGGTATTATTCTACTTTTTCTGCATATTAGTTAATAGATAAGCATATATAATAGCAAATTAAGGATTCAATTTATTTTCAGAATCAACTGAAAAGGTGACTTCATGCAATAACTGTTACTTCAGCGACATGCTCCTTTTTCCTCTTGCTATGTTGGATACAATCTTAGTAAGTTATATATATTTTAATGTAGAATTTGTAGTGGTTTACTGGTAAGTAATATATATCCAAGTGCTTTTGCTATTAAATTTATTGTTCTCTTTCTTCTTGGTAAAGTTATTTACGATGGCCTTTTGGTTGCTCAACTGCAGGGTTCGATATCTGGTCACATTGTTAAGTTTCAGCTTCCAAGTTGGGCATATTTGAGCATGGTTTTGTTTGGCATTGTCTTTATGTTCTATGTTGACAATATTGCTGAAGGAAAGGTAAGTTGCTGCAGTCCATTCTGATTGTTTATTGCCCAGTGGGAACTTTATTTAGTTGCTACATTTATGGTTTTCTTATGCGTCCAAATAACGTGGGTACTTGATGGAACTGGGAGTTAAGAAGGAAATTTGATTTATTCCAGCACACAAGAAGGGATGTGCAAAGAATGTGTCAGGGCCAAGAACAAAATAAATAGACACAAAGTGGGGATGAACGAATTCACTAGAAATTTATGTACTTGGATAAAACCAACATTAAGGCCTTGCCTCAGTGGATGTAAATGTTATTGCTTGTTGTTTAGGTTTTTATAGGAGAATTACTTTGTTCCCCCTAAAAATGAGCAAGGCTGATTTGGCAATGGTTTAGGCAGTGCTTGGTTTGGTGGAAGGTGAGGGAAAGGAAAATAAATTGAAAGTGTTTATGTAGAAACTTGATCCATTTACATTTATTTTCTTTCCTTTCTCCCACTTTATAGCAACCACCCACAGCTTAAAGGAAAACTTGAGTTTTAAGTCGCTCTACCCCCAAGATAAGTCCACTCTACTTCCTATACATACAACCATTTTACCCTATCTGTGGTTTAAACAAAATTTAATATCTTTCCCTTGCACAGTGCACTATGCCCTTGCAGAATCCACACATGTAAGGCCTTTGTATGTACTCCCAATTTGGTTTGAGTAGATAGAAATATAGAATACGTTTACAAATGAACATATATGGATGGGAACCATGGATTACTATTAGGCCTCGTTTGGTTCGCGGAATTATGGGGTTGGGAAAGAAAAGTGATTACTTTCCTATGTTTGGGTGCCAAAAGAATTGAGGAGGAAAGGAAAGTGATTTCCAATGGAAGGAAAATTAGGGAAAAAGGTGATTCCATCCATCCAAGCAAGGAATCACTTTCCTACATTAAAGTATTCACTTTTCTTTCCAAATTCTTTGGCATTTTCAACCATCGGAAAGGAAAATCAATGAGAATTATAATTTTCCAAAGGAAAGGAAATGCCAAGGAATTGATTTCCTTTCCCTTCCATTCTGCAAACCAAATGAGGCCTTATTGAATATTTAATGTTCCAAATCATAGCAAGGCAGCAAGTTCATGCAACACGCACGTGGCATTTCCTTAAGGAGATTGCTTTGCATATCAATCAAGGTGGGAGTTACTAGGTAAATTGATGAGGTTTTTTTAGGTTCTATAGATTTTGATATAGGGGAATGTTCTCCAAAATTTCTAGACCATGAGAGCACAAAAGTAGGAAAAGGTGAGAAGAGGCAGAAGGGGATGTCCTCCAAACTTTATTTTAGCTAAACTGGAAAATCTTCGGCAAAGTGGTAAACTAATAAAAAATTGAAAATACAAGGAGGGATCGTGGAGGGTCGTCTTGCCCTCTGTTTCGCATGTTTCGTTGAGTGAGAGTGTAGCGAGGGTGAATCCCCGAGCGGTATAATCCTTACAAAAAGCTTGGGTGTTTATCATGGCTAAAAATGTCAAAACCTGTAGGTCACAGGAGGTAGACACAAATGGTCTTTTTGTCACCAGGATCCAACTTGGATAAAGTAAGTAGTGCATATTTATGTTAGATTGTTGATACAACTTGTTTCTATTTAAAAAATTTATATCTGCAGGAATAAATTTGCTTTAGATACTCAACACACAAATTGATCTATCACATGACACATGTTATATTCAACTCATAATTTATATATTACTCCTAATTTATACATTTCTTTTATAGCCAACCTCAGAGCAGATTAGAGCATTCACTGATTGTAGACAATTGAAGAGCTTTACAATAGATACAAAGGTAAGTTTAGAATCATTAATGAATAAATTTTATTATTTTGGTTTAGTGCATAAATTTTATACTACTTTCACATATGTTCAGATCAAGAAAGGACGGGTACTCTGAAAATCAACAGCTGTGGTAGCAGCAACAATAGTAGCAAGAGCAACAACGACAATAGCATCAACAATAGTGGAAAGGGGAATTAGAAAAATATTTGTCTTTGTATTTGTATTTAATATATTTTTATTTTTAAAAAATGGAAACACATTAACAATGTTTAAAAACTTTTGTAAGATAACATTTAACAAATTTTTTAAATATTTTAAACATCATTTACAATACTTTTAAATTATTGTTGATATTGTAATTATAACATACAGATATTATTTACAACATTTGACAAACATGATTGAATAACATATAGTTGTATAAACATTTATCAAAAGTTGTATAAACATTTTTTGCAATGTTTGTATACTATTGTACAAAATCTATGCATGATGTTTACTAAAAATGGTAGATATTATTTTTACCACAGCTGTAGAAAGTTGTTGAAATTATATTTACAATATTTGTAATACGTCTTAAAAAATAATTTTACAATACATGGAAAACGTTGTAGAAATATTTTTGTTAGATTTTATAATTTTTAACAATGTTTGTAAACTATTGTGGGAAAAATTTCTACAACATTTTCACAACCTTTAAGCGAACGTTGTGGAAGATGCCCCTTTTTACAACCCTGGATATAACAACCTTTTATTAAAGGTTGTAAAAGTCCTTTTATAACGGTTTTTCAACGTTGTAAAATGGGTTTTTTCTTGTAGTGACAATATGATATACTATTCGAACGAAGGACAAATCACATAAGGTACAACTCAATCACAAATCTAGAGATAGAAATAGCATGATATGATAAATATAAAATCTCAAAGAGAACATACAAACCGAAGGAAAGACTAAGTGTCTAAACGACACAACATCACAACCATCCAGAAAATAATACAACTCTAAGGTCAATACAAATGACATAAAGAAAATAAGATAAAGCCTACATAATCTAGTCTAAGCAGTAGGGATGACGTCCTCAGCTAGAGCTGGATCCTCCTGTGTGTCCAACTCACAGATGTCGTCTAGATAGGCTCCATAGTAGGTTGGATAGAAGTCCTCGGTATCATCTGTAAAAAATTTAACAGGTCCAGTCAGGACAGGAACGAGCACGGTACATCTCACGCAGTTCATATCATGGCAAAAAATATAAAGCATACAAAAAAGTAAGATACATGAACTGTAAGAAGATGTACATAAAAATGAGAGATATTTGTAAACTGGAAATATATACATGATAAGGAAGAACTATAAGTGACTTGTGATTTAGAGCACGATATGGTTATGTAAATAAGTTAGGTTATACAATAAAATAGGACTCCATTATACACGAGGGTACAATGGACATATACAATGCTTTATACAATAGGTATTTTGATCGCATAACCATTTCCTACTTACCCTCCCCAATCAATACACAAGGATCCAGTCAAGTTATGTTATTGCACACGAAGTATAGTTGTACAAGATGATCATGTAGGCACATGAGAGTACACGATTTCACACGATTTGTACACGAATAACACGAACACAAGGAGTACACAATGTCCATGATAAAGTACACGAACACAAAATACCCGATGTATCCTATAAGGGGATAACATCGCATGAAAGATCCATATAGTACTAATCCGTGATAACAAGTGTCAGCACCGAGTAAAGTAATCTAGAGCAAGAATATAAGTCATGACAAGTATGAAACGATCAGAGAATGTACTCGCCTGCGATCTGAATGTCTGTGAGAATACACTGTCCGAAACGAGGTATATGAGTCCTATTTAGAGCAACACAAGTCATGATGTATACAAAGGTGTTATAAATGAAGTGTACAATACATCTACATGATTTCTAGGTCAATCTAGGTCAAAGTCAACTCTTGGTCAACTCTAGGTCAAAACAAGTCAACATCTAGTCAAAATAGGTCAATCTTAGTCAACTAAGTTAAACTCTAGTCAAGGTAGGTCAATTTTAGTCAACTAAGTCAAACTCTAGTAAAGCTAGGTCAATTGGTCACATATTGACTCAATGTTGACTTTTGGTCAACTCTAGTCAACTATAATGTCAAACTAGGTCAACTCTAGTCAACTGTAGTCAAACTAGCTAGGGTTTGGTCAACAATGGTCAAACTAGCTAGGTTAGTCAATCTAGGTCTAAACAAACTAAGCCTATGCAATCAAGTATTCTAGTAAACCAAAAAGTCATATAACACATAGCCTAATAAATCACTTGCTAAACCAAAACACAAAACTAAACAAGGCACATCACTTACTCATATAATGTATGTATTATATATAATAGCATATGTGTACGTGCCTTGCACGTATTTTAACATTTTTCTAATTAACTTAGGAAGATTCTTTAGGAAGACCAAAGGGTAGTCTTCGTAATTACTAAGTTGTCATTATTAAAATTAATGAACCATTTTTAATTAGTATAGACATGTAAGGGTATTTTCGGAATTCAAAAGTTTCACTATCAAGTTTTCCTATTATATAGTAGAATATATATATATATATATATATATATATATATATATATATATATATATATATATATATATATATATATATATATATATATATATATATGTCCTTCACATATTCAATATATATATGAACACACACACATATATATATATAGAGAGAGAAAGGATATATATATATATATATTTTTTTTATTTTTTTTTTTTTTTTAAAGGATATATATATATATATATATATATATATATATATATATATTAAAATATATATATATATATATATATATATATAGAGAGAGAGAGAGAGAGAGAGAAAATATATATATATATATATTTTATATATATATATATATATATATATATATATATATATATATATATATATATATATATAGAGAGAGAGAGAGAGAGAGAGAAAAATATATATATATATATATAGAGAGAGAGAGAGAGAAAGGAAATGGCAAGAGTGAGTGTGTGTGTGTGTGTGTGTGTGTGTGTGTGTGTGCGTGTTCAGGACAGTAAGGGTAGGGTTCAGTTATATACAACAAACCAATATCAAATCAAAGCATATTTATATAGATACATACATATATGTAACATGTAAATATATATAGATAGAGATATAAATGAGAGTGTGTGTGTGTGTGTGTGTGTGTGTGTGTGTGTGTGTGTGTGTGTGTTTGATGTGTAGACAGTGGTGTATGGTTCAGTTTATATAATCAACAAACTTAGTTACAAACATTACCTTAGTTTCAATTATTCATCTACTTTAAAACCTCTGTTAATCTCAATTATATATATTAACATGTTTCAGTTTTAACATGTTCAGTTATGAAATTGAACTCAACATTTAGCTAGCTGTGAATGTAACATCCTCAAAACATAAACCTTATATAAATCCCAGTATTCACATTACATCACAGTTTGAATTATCATTTAATTTCATTTATTAAACATTTAAAAACTCATTTTCAAACATTAAACCCAAACTAAACTGTCAGTATTAGTAACAATAAAACCCGAGATCAAATAGCATAGGAAAACCCAAATAAATTAGGGAAACACGTGTATAGTAGTGTCCCACATGTGTGTGCACATGTGGAGGGTATCCACGTGTCCATACAGTGGACACAAAGTGTCCAAACAGAGAAATTACAGTGTAACAGAGAACAAAGTGTCAGAAACTTAGAAACCCGAGCAATATAGGATAGAAAAACCCAAAATATATTGTGTGCATAGGTAAGTCAACATCATACGTGTCAGGGGGTGTCTCGTGTCCAAACAAGGGGACACGAGGTGTCCAAACTAAAAAAACAACACAGTTTCAGAACTGTGCGCACACAGGCTCGTGTGGCGTGTTCGAGTCGAACTGGACACGACATAGGCCACAAGACACCACGTTTTTGTGTCCACACCAAGCCTAGGTATAGGGCTAGCCATCCACCATGTCGCCATGCATCTTCGATGTGTCTGGACGCGACACGACACAGACACGCGTATCAGTGGTCAAAAACCACTGCATGCAGAACAGTATAAACCCAGTACGGGTGTGTTTTCGTGTCCGACACGACACGAACTCGCCCCAAACTTTAGCGGTGTCCTGTCAGTGTCTGCCCCCTCCCTCGTGCCAAGTGGCATGAGTCCACGTGGCAAAACGAGGGAGAAATCGGGGTGTGGTAGCAGGGGAGATAACCGCACCATCGTACAGCGAGTTCGTGTCCATTTTGGACACGGACACAGCTTGAATTTTGCTCAGAGTTAGGGTTTCATGTTCTACACATATAGGGCAATAAAAACATGAAATTAGTTTTGAAAATGGTGATTAAAATAGTGGCTTAGACATTTTATCAAACATATATTCAAAAACACCGATACGTGTCCGATACGGACACAAAATGGACACGAATTCCTACCAAACTTGGGCAACACCTAGGGGATCCCTAAATGAATGCATCTATGAAAAGAAACTGAAATTTAATTATGTTTTATGGCATTTACCTATTGAGAGGAAATCTCAATGAAAATGAAAAAGGAAAGGTGTTCTTCTCCAAATGCAACGGTCAATTCACTTCGAATCCTTGCTAGCAAGCCTCCCTTAGCATCCTCTACTGTTGTGAATCCTAATGCAAGAGAGTAGCCTCAATTTGGGATCAATTTTGATAAAGGGAGAGAATTTTAGGGAAGAACAAGTTAGGGTTTCTTAGTAGGTGTTAAAAGAGGCAAGAACAAACATAGGAGCATACTTATAGGGGGGATACTATGTTGTGGCTGCCATAATAGAAATTAGGGTTAGTTTTAGATGTAGATGAGTGGCTAAGGCTTTTTCACCCAATTTCAATTCCTTCTATTGGTTCAATTTAGTCCTAAGGCTTTTTTTACAAATATCCTAAGGAGAAAATATCATACTTAGAAATATCTAGATATTGCTAATCTTGGCACTTAGTAGGAAGGTTCTAATCATCATCTAATCCTCATGACTAATCTAGATTAGGCAAAACTTCTAGGTTAAGTCTCAAATAATTAACTAGCACATATTTAATTAATTCAATTTACAATTTTACAAAATTATCAAAATGACCAAAATACTCCTAGGCTAAAAAGTAGTAATATGACATTCTAATCACATGACTAGGCTCCCACGGTCATGGTTAGTCTCTAGGCTTAGCAATTCTTTGGTTACACTAGTTAACCATCAAAATCACATTTCAATATTTTAAATAGTTTTAAATTAATTAAAAATCACTAAAAATCATAACAATAGTTAAATCTTATTATTGATTAATCAAAATTATAAAAGTTTAAAATTATTCTCATTTTAGAAAAGTGGGTGTTACAGAACCTGTTACCACATTTGCAATGGGCTCGGCCTCCTCGACAGCCAAAGCAAATGCTCTACCCTGAGGTGCACCCCTATGTTACTGGTGCTGGGCAAAATATTGCGGCTGAGTTGGAAGCGACGGACCCCTCGACTGAACGGCAGGTCCTGCTGGAGCTCTAGCAGGAGGTGCTCTGTCCTGACCTCCCCGATCTGGACGAGTAGGACAATCCTTCAACTGGTGGTCGGGCGCACCACAGAATAGATAAATGCCCAACCTCTTCCTACAGACCTCTCGGGTGTGCCCTGACTTCTCATAAAAAGCACACTGAGGAATCTGCTGATGATGTGCACGTGCTGGTACCTAGGGCTGCTGATGCTGCTGCTGGTGGAACGGCCTCTTCTGAGTCTGAGGACGCTTGGCCGGTCCTGTACTGGAACCAGCACCCATCGCATCATTGCTCCTCTTGGGCCTGAGACCCAAGTCCTCCTCTGTAATCTGTGCGTCCATTAGAATCTCCTCAAAGTTCGTTGTATGACTCCCAAACGTGCGAGATCTGATGCTGTGGTTCAAGCCCCTCCTGAACTTGCGGGCCTACTCCCCAACATCCTAGACCATGCCCTTGGCTAACCGGCTCAGACGGAAGAACTCTGCTGCATACTCGTCCACTGACGAGCTCCCATATACCAGTCCTGTAAACTGGCCTTCTAGTGCACTAAGAGCCACATCAAGAAAGAATTTTTCCTTGAAGAGCCTCTTGAAAGCATCCCATTTCAGACCTGTCACTGACGTACGAGGGTCCGTGCGGTACCAAGTCAGAGCGATATCAAAGAACTGACTCGTTGCTACTACCACCCACATTCCCTCCAGAATCTGTGCTAGCCCCAAGCTGCGCTCAACATCCTCTAGCTATTCATCGGCATACAGGATCCCCTCTGTTCCATTGAACTCCCGAGGGTACATCTTCTTGAAATCTAACATGGAGCCAGGCCTCACCTGCTGCTGCTGTGACTGCTGGGCAGGAACGCCCTGAGTCTGAACTGCAGCCACCTTCTCAACAACTGTGAGTGTTAACTGATGCGCACTCTCGATACTCTGCCTCAGAACATCCGCTTGTCGCTGCTGAGCCTCAGCCTGTGCTCGCTGTGCCTTCATCATCTGCTGGAGAAGCGCGAACATATGATTGGCATCGGTCGGTAGCGGAGGTGGAAGAGGATCTGACTGAACGAGAACAGGCCTCTTGACCGGTGAAGGAAGACCCCTAGGTGTTGTTGTCACCCCTTCCTGAATGGCAGGGACAATAGGGGCAACCTCCTGAATCGCATCTCCCTCAGGTCGCGAAGTAGTTGTATTCGTCATCCTGAAGACAGATTCAAACAAAGAGATCAATATGGCACAAGAATCAAGGAAGGACAATTTATTTCGAAATACAAAAAGAGTTGTCAGAATAATCAAAAGATCAAAATTTTTCTAATATGTGATTGAGTAACTCCTATCATAACCTAAAACCTATATTCTAATAGCAGGCTCGTAATTAATACTCTAAGTCGAGCACAATTACGAAATCGCACTAGTTACGACTCTGACCTGCATGGGCCACCATAAAAACGTGTCATGACCCGCACCCTGTTTAGGGGCACGAGCACAAGGATACGTCCAGCCTACGCCACAGTATCGACGGTAGAACGCTGTAAGGATCATCTACAACATATAGTATCTAAGACACAATAATATAACCTGTCATCTCCGCACGGAAGAATATAATCACAACTCAATCACATAATTCTAAGGAAGATAAGTGCGATGATAAATAAGATAAAGATGGAAATAGCTAGACTAAAATAAAAGCAATATCACTCACAGAAGTTCAGAATTTAAGACATAAACAAATCCAAATAAATACTACAAGTCTCAAAGTATCCATCTGGAATGTAATCCAGACAAACCAAACTAATCTAGGTCACTACAGGCGGTGCTTCCTCTACGAGCACTGGATCCACAGGCAGGTCCTGATCGTAGACTCCATCTATGCCAAATCCGTAATAGGTCGGACAGTCTGCATCTAAATCATCTAAAAAGTAACGGGATTATCCTGTCAGGATATGAGCAAGTACAAATGCTAATATCAGTTCCATGTGAATTGACAAATACTATAAAAGACAATCATAATGAAATACATGATGAAATATCAAATTGGAAGTAAAACTGTACAAGAGAACTGAATAACATAGCTTGGGTGAGATATAAGATAAGACTGTAATATAAGCAGTAGAAGTAATCTGAAGTACGATGTAAACATAAAAAGAAAGTGCCATGAGATATTATAGCGCCATGTGACCGGCTTGGGTCCATATCAGGCTATTCCATTTGACCGGCTATGCACAAGTACATTGTCACTTTCACTTTTCATAAATAGGGGTAAAATAGTTATATTGCATTTTTGCGAATTTTAAAAACTTTTATTTAATTATAATGTTATTTGGGGATGATTTAAGTCGGATTCGAATTTCATCTCACTCCGACTTTCATCTCACTCCGACTTGTATCGGGGATCCGGGTAGCTCAGACTCTAACTTAAGTTAGACATGGCCCATAAATCCCACTAATTAGTCTAGTACTTTTAGACAAATCCCCTATGACTTAATCGATCAATTTGTAGATTTTAACTTGGCCTTTCTAACCCCGAATTTTTGTTTAAGTCAATTTTGGCCTAAAAGAGACTTGGAGGGCATTTTGGACATTTGCCAAATGCTTCCAAACCCCGTACATGGCCGGCCACATGGGGAGACTTCCTCTCTCCACTTCACTTCTTCTCCACTCTAAATTTCTTCTCCCTTTTGAGTTCTTCCCCAAAATCTAGACCTAAAACCTTGATTTCATCTCCAAATCTTCTCTTTTCTCCAAAATTTCTTCCATAGATCCTCTCTACACCATCAACGGAGGGTACTACCAAAGTTTGGGAGAAAAGTACAAGGTGGAAGTGTCCTTTCTACAAGTATCTTCGTGTCGGAAAGAATTTTATAGGGATTCACTCCTAATAGGTAATTTTCTATCATATAAATCATTTTCCCATAAATTTTAATTAGTTTTGGAACCCATAGGATTTACCTCATGGTTGTGTCCCTTTGTGTCAAGGTTAGAGTGTCACGACCCGCACCCTAGAGTTAGGGCACGAGAACGTAACAACGCCCAGCCTACGCCGCAATGTCGGCGGTAGAACGCTGTCCTAGGTCTCAATGCATCTAACAGTATAAGACTAAACAGTTTATACTCCCCGAATGGGGGTGACATAGCAGAATGTAAACTCAATCACATCTAAGGTAGAGCATAAAGGAAGATAGATAAAACATAAAATCGAAAAGAGATACAACAGATAGAAGTCTAAGTATCTAAGATACAAACTCAGAATACATCTCAAAACCCAAATATAGTAATCCATAAATACAACTCAAGATGACTGAAAATAAACTATAAGCAAAAATCCTAGCTACCTATGCAACCTCTACTGTCTCCTCTAGGCTAGCAGGCAACCCCCAGGCTATCTGTAAAATTTATCAACAGGTCCAGTCAGGACAGGAGCGAGCACATTACATCTTAACAGTTCATAGCTGGTTAGAAAATATAATTATGCAGTAAAGTAAGATACAGGTACAGAAAGAAATGCAGTATGTAAACAGAGAGAGAGAGCTGTAATAAAAATATCTACTATAAATAGAGAACTAATATATGGCTAGTGAGTCAGAGTACAATATAGATATATAAATGGCATAGGAGATTCTGATAAGACACTATAGAAGAGATCCTGATAAGATACTACTTAGGTATTATTTACATGTCTACTTCTACTCCCCCGTACCCCCAATCAATACACAAGGATCCAACCAAGTTATGTTATGATTCCACGCAAAGCCCCCGAAGGGTGATACATGGATGTCCCAAAAATGGGGATTCTAGGAGATTCTAGGATACCCAGTAAATGGGATAGAAGATTCTAGGAGACTCTGTGATCATAAGAGTATATGTCACAAGTGATCAAAGAACCTGTGAAGCATAGTGATACGTCATGTAAGTGAAACGCACAGAACATGTAGTACCCGATGCTCCCTAAGGATAACATCTCAAGAAGGGATCCGTATAGTACCAATCCGTGTGACCAACGTGACAGTACAAGTAAAGTAATTTAATGCAGGAAATAATTCTAAGCAGGATATAAAATGATCAGAGAATGTACTCGCCTGATATCTGAATGTCCAAGGTAAAGATACTGTCCGAGGAGAGGTGTCTGGCTCCTAATTAGAACAGCACAAGTCACAACATGTCCAGAAGGGTAATATAAAGCACTACAATGCATTCTACATGAATCTAGGTCAAACTAGGCCAAAGTCAACCCTTGGTCAACTCTGGTCAACTGTACTAGTCAAACTAGGTCAAACTAGGTCATATCCTAACCCAGCAAGTCTTACTAGGCCTAACCAAGACTATCCTAGCAAGCACACATCAATACAAGGCTATACAAGCCAACATACACCCAACTCTATATAGCATGCAATTATTCAATACTCAAATAGGCAAGAATTCACATTGGATATACACTAGGTAATCTATTACTTTAAGCTATATATGTCTACACATATATACACATGCATATATTGGTATTCAACATTAGGTCTATAATCATGGCATTTCAAATGGTTATATAAACTTATATATTACAACACAATATGCTAACATATATATAATATACATACATAGCTAAGTTAACTATATTCATAAATACTTATTTAAGAGGCTATGTATGTGTATGTGAACATGGCAAAGGGGCAAGTGAGGGTTAAATGGGCATACATAGTGTATACATATCAAAGAGTATCAAAGTGTAAGTGAACAATGTGTCAAGTGTGATAGTGTCAACATAGTGTAAGGGGGTACATGAGGTAATATAGGATTTGTGTTAAAATAGAATATTACATCTCATTAACTTGTATATTGCATACATTACATCTATTATTACATTACATTCATGCTTGCATTCATTCATCATTCATTTATTCTCTTGCACCACTATATGCACCATATATTACATACTATGGAACCTACATATTCATTACAAGTCATACTTATACATGCTTACATTAGATATGATACTTATACCTCATACATCATTTATTTAACCATTTACTCATGCTTGTATTCTCTATTTAATTACATAATTTATATACATTAACATGGGTTAAAATCAAATAGAACATTATATTACACACAAGGGTGCACAAAATGCATATGCCGAATAGTAACTCCTACTAATAATCAATACTGTACCAACTCAGCATGAATTAAAATTTAGTATTAAAGTATGTTATAGATCTATGTGTTAGCTTTCCGAAACTTCAAACGGATCGCGTTTTCGTTTTCGGAAACTCCCGGAATCGCGAAAACATCGAGAACGCGTTTGTCTTTCGTACAGCTGACACTCAAATAATTCTCCAAAAAGTTACAGAAATAATTAGGCCTATTAATATATGTTTTTGGAAAGCTAACTTCAATACGCTTCTTTTAAAAAAAACGAGAGATTAAACCGAGCTTTGAGCTAGAAGTTATGACATTTCTAAGTTAGGGCTGAAATTAAAAACGTGGATAAAAATTATGACGGATTTAGGTAGTTTGAGACAAAAGAACGCAAGTATATAACATAATATATCAAGAACTCACTCTCTACACTAATATATATATATGAGACACTATAGAACACATCTCCAATACAAAAATATGAGATTAAACATGTAATAATTCATTCATACATAACAACAACACATAGTGTGTCCAAATTTGAGATTTTCCCACATGGACACAACCACAACACAAAGGACACTCCTATGACCTCCAAATGGACACAAAATGGACACAAATGGAGATACAACCATGGAGGTCATTCCTATGGGTTCAAAATAGACCTATATGCATGAGGAAATGAAAAGGAGAAGGGATTTATACCTCCCGGTAGATCGAATCGAAGAAAAGTCTTCCCGGAGCGACACCGACACGTAGAGATTCCAAAAGGACACGAACGAGCTCTGAATCCTTCCAAACTTGGGTAGCTTCCTCCTTGGCTAGAATGGAGAAGGAAAGAAGAAGATTTGGTGGCAAAATGGAAGGATTTGGTGGAGAAATTGCTAGGGATTGCTCTCTAGGAATTTGGGGAAGAACAAGAGAGAGTGTGGATGAGAATAATGAAATGAACTTGAGCCTATCCTCTCCCAAAGTGGCTGGCCATATGGGGCTATTTGTCCTATTATGGTAAGGTCCAAAATGCCCCCACTAACCTATTCTAAGAGTATTAGGAAAGGGCTAATTGGTTGGAGGTAAATTAGTCATTCTAAAGTCTCTAATTACACTAACCTTATCCATAATAATTAGTCTAACCTCTAACTAAAATATTTCTATCATGTGGACTAAAATTAATATCATGTGGGCCATGCCTAACTAGTGTATGGGTCCCACTAGAGTCAAACTACCCCCGGGTCCCGGTTTCAAGTCGGATTGAGTTGAAATTCGAACCCGACTCAAATAACCCCAAAACAATATCATAAATAATAAAATAATATAAAAATAATTCAAAGAGGTCAAATGCAAAAATATCCTTAGGCCAAAAATGACATTAAAATATCATAATCACATGGTTAGGCTCTAGGTCAAACAGTCTCTCGGGTTTCACTAGCAAAACGTCAAAACCACAAGTCATTGATTTAAATAATTTTAAAATGATTAAAAATCACCAAAAATCATATCATGAATTAAATATCATTATTAAAATAATTATAAACACGAAATTTCAAAATTATCCTCATTTGGGAAACTGGGGGCTACAACTCTACCCACCTTAGAAAAATTTCGTCCTCGAAATTTAAGATCGATAGTACTCCTTCTAGAGCCTCTAACCTACCCAATATCTAAGATAACACTTCCTAACACTGAAATAATAAACGGACATCTAAAAAGTGTCAATCTAGGAATACCTGCAATACTGCTCTGCTGTACGGCGGTAATGGAACTTCAATAAAATATGGACTGGAACCTATATCCATGGGACTGGACCTATTTTAAAGTGGTCTTAACTAAGGATGAAAAGGAACTGATCATAGGCTATAGGTATGCTCAAACTATTATCTTCCTATTAACCATCTATTAATACATTCTATTACCATAGGAACGATGCATTACTAAGACATATATGCCCCTATCTCTCATAACACATTTATACTCACCAAAAGACTAGTACATCATATCAAGGCTGATACTATAATCTCTCATAAATCTCATAAGCTACATGTTTAGAGACACACATCCCCACATCAAGGACTAACCCATATATATCTACAACTGATACTAATGGAGTGACGTCCCTATTTCCCAACAATCAAGGTCTAAAATTTTTTTTTATCTAAATCATGCAATTTGAAGGAATAGTATACAAGGTCAGGGCATACCGTAGCAGTTGGAAGTCTCACCTGGGTGCACTGGTCATTCTAGGTCAAAACAGTACTATGGTATCAACACACAAACAATCTAGGATGTCTTAATTGGGAAGGTAAGGGAGCAACAATCATCAAGGTTGTAGGGCTGTCTACCATCCTATATAAAAATTGGTCATTAACAAGCAACTAAGAAATTATTAAAAGGTTACTATTCCATAAAATGGCAAAAATTGAAAATTTAGGCACAACAAATCATAAATAGATTTTTGTCTTGACACGATCTAAGTTGATCAATTTTGGGATAAAACGAGATTTGGGCAAGAAGGAAAATCAATGAAATCAAAGTATGAGCACGAGCATCCAATGATGGAGGTTCAGGTCATGATTAAATTTAATCCGACTGAGTACGAATACGAGGTTCATAGGCGATGAAAAGATTTCAAGGAGAATTGTCAAGGCTGTCGCGAATGAGACTCTAGGGTCAAGTTTAACTATGTCTCCATTCTCGTAGATTGATACATGAAAAAGTGAACCAAAGTACAATAGGTTGATCAGACCATCATGCACCGGTTCTGATTAGACAATATGTTAGTGGGTGGCCACCCAATAAAATATGTCATGACCAAGCTCGAAAATAGATAAGCTTGCAAAACTAAGACTAATTTAGCAGCACAAGATATAAGGGTGGTAATGATGAAAGGAATTACATAGTCCAAGTTTCTTAACCAACGGGTCAAGTAATCAGATAAGGTACAAGGTTAAGCATCTAAGGAAACAAGCAGAACACCATCACATGTCGGGTCGAAAGAATTGAGTCAAGGCTGGATTTCTAATTGAAATAAGAAGAAATTTAGTATAATGGTAGAGGTTATAGTTTAGCCAGTTGACCAAAAAATTATATCAAGAAAATAGAGTACAAGAAGACGGGTTTTAGTGGGACATGATATACCTACACGAAGGTGAGCTCGTCTAGGTCTTGCATATAAGATTTGTTGGAGGGTAACAGCTAGTATTACATTCCGAATATCAAAGTCACGATAAGGAACGTCAAGGATCTCAATTAGAAAGTGGGAGTTCAAGAGGTGGTAATTAATGTACAAAAATAATGAAGATCGAGTTAGTCATCTGCTTCTGATACTCTTAAGTTCATCTGGTCATAACTTGCCAATCATATCTTTACCTCACCAGTTTCCAAATGAAAATTTAACCTTTACTTAAACCCTTACCATGACTACCGTAGGCAATTCCCAATTTCCAAACATCACTCTTGAAGCACAACCCTCACATTTAGGAATCAACATTAACCATTTATTTAAATTTCCAAGTTCTTTCACCTTGTCTTAAATTTGACCCAAAATCTCTAAATCCCGTTTACGAATTCCTTGAACTTGTTCAAATTGTTCTCCTCGTATTATTTAATTTAAATCTCTAGGCCTTACAAAACTTATCTTTCATCATAAAATCAACTTCCGTATTTTCTTCGATATACACCCTTGAATATTATTCTCCTAAAAATATTTTACAACAATCTCTAAACTTCCATAACTTTGTGCTCTCTCTATCCCTAGTTATTTTCTCGCAACATCTTGTTTAATATCCTTATTAAACACAATTAACTTCTCTTTTCCATTACTAACCTTCTACATAGCCTCAGAGTAAAAGTTTTCCCCAGAATCAATAACCAAGATTTTCTAAGTTCTCAAAACTAGGTTGACCTCTGATATCCTCATTAGTTTTGAATACACCTATAAACTATCTCATAATCCCAAAATTTCTCTAAATGTAATTGTTTCCAGATTGGCAGTATACATCTCTTTATTCTATTCGAGACCTTTACCACATTTCTATCTCAAGTTTCCATATGGAACACTCCACATTTGATTTCCTTTAGATCATCATAAAATAACAAGTTACGTCTTCTCTGAGCTTCATAATTTACGTCACTTCTTTAACATTTCTCAGGCAAAATGATATGAAGATTCAAGAGTTGTCAAGGTATAGCTGACAGAATTATATACGAGACAGGGAATTGATATAATCAGGACAGGTATATAAGACAAGGAATGATGGTAGTAAAAATATTGGCAGGAAAAGAATAAGAATAGAATCTGTTCTGCTTATCTATTTAAAAGAGGGACCCATTTTTTTGAAACAAGAATTATAATACCAAATCCAAAATAAGGCCTAGCAAAATCATTGGTTTATTGTATTAAGAAGAAATAAATTTTTGTAAGAAGTTACACAAGGTTTATAAAAATAGCTAAAGCTGCATCCTAATTAAACAATGAGAAACAAAAGAAAACAAAACAACAATAATTCCTTCTCTTTTTTTTGAATGACTGAAACAAAAGTAGCAAAAATATGTTCGAAAACATTTAAGGTACAATCTGATAATCATATACGTCTATCCAAAATTATGGTTCTCTAAATCCTCGTCATACTAGTGAGCAAGGCTACGATAATCACAGAGTCCTTGACTTATGCACATACCTCTAGAATTATGGTATTTAACATTTTTGCGATGCCGCTAGCTTGGCTGCGAAAACCTTAAATTTTCACACTCGAGAAATATATCCAAAATCAGACTATATGTCCTCACCATGCTGGCTAATGTGACTATAGAAGACAAGATTTCTATAACTTAGATGACCTAGCCCATATAATTTCATCTTGCCAAAAATTAAATTAAATCAACAATGAATACAAAAAAAAATCAAATTTATCAACGAACATCAAAATTCAGAAATGAACAAAATTCTTCAAATCATATAACTACAAACTCGGATGCTATAGCTAACATCAAGATTCAAATTTCAAAAATCTTCATCAAAATCAATAAATACAAACTCAAATTCAATAATAATCCATCAAAATCAAATTCAATAGCAGAAAGTAAAGATAAATCAAATCAAGAAAAAAAGAAAAGAGTTTTCAAATCGGAGTTAAACAAGATTCTCAAGGGTCGTCCCAGGAATCTCTCAAGAGATCCTAATTGTGATTGAGTATCTTCAAAAATATATCATAATCCTACTGCAGGCTGTAGTGGTACTCTAGTTCGAATACCACTACACAAACTCGACCTGCATGGGCCACCACTAAAAACGTGTCACGACCCGCACCCTAGAGTTAAGGCACGAGAACGTAACAATGCCCAGCCTACGCCGCAGTATCGGCGGTAGAACGTTGTCTTAGGTCTCAATGCATCTAACAGTATAAGACTAAACAGTTTATACTCCCCGAATGGGGGTGACATAGCAGAATGTAAACTCAATCACATCTAAGGTAGAGCATAAAGAAAGATAGATAAAACATGAAATCGAAAAGAGATACAACAGATAGAAGTCTAAGTGTCTAAGATACAAACTCAGAATACATCTCAAAACCTAAATACAGTAATCCATAAATACAACTCAAGATGACTGAAAATAAACTATAAGCAAAAATCCTAGCTATCTATGCAACCTCTACTGTCTCCTCTAGGCTAGCAGGCAACCTCCAGGCTATCTGTAAAATTTATCAACAGGTCCAGTCAGGACAGGAGCGAGCACATTACATCTCAACAGTTCATAGCAGGTTAGAAAATATAATCATGCAGTAAAGTAAGATACAGGTACTGAAAGAAATACAGTATGTAAATAGAGAGAGAGAGCTGTAATAGAAATATCTACTATAAATAGAGAACTAACATGTGGCTAGTAAGTCAGAGTACAATATAGACATGTAAATGGCAAAGGAGATTCTGATAAGACACTATGGAAGAGATTCTGATAAGATACTACTTGGGTATTATTCACATGTCTACTTCTACTCTTCCGTACCCCCAATCAATACACAAGGATCCAACCAAGTTATGTTATGATTCCACGCAAAGCCCCCGAAGGGTGATACATGGATGTCCCAAAAATGGGGATTCTAGGAGATTCTAGGATACCCAGTAAATAGGATAGGAGATTCTAGGAGACTCTGTGATCATAAGAGTATATGTCACAAGTGATCAAAGAACCTGTGAAGCATAGTGATACGTCATGTAAGTGAAACGCACAGAACATGTAGTACCCGATGCTCCCTAAGGATAACATCTCAAGAAGGAATCCGTATAGTACCAATCCGTGTGACCAATGTGACAGTACAAGTAAAGTAATTTAATGCAGGAAATAATTCTAAGCAGGATATGAAATGATCAGAGATTGTACTCGCCTGATATCTGAATGTCCAAGGTAAAGATACTGTCCGAGGAGAGGTGTCTGGCTCCCAATTAGAACAGCACAAGTCACAACATGTCCAGAAGGGTAATACAAAGTACTACAAAGCATTCTACATGAATCAAGATCAAACTAGGCCAAAGTCAACCCTTGGTCGACTCTGGTCAACTGTACTAGTCAAACTAGGTCATGTCCTAACCCAGCAAGTCTTACTTGGCCTAACCAAGACTATCCTAGCAAGCACACATCAATACAAGGCTATACAAGCCAACATACACCCAACTCTATATAGCATGCAATTATTCAATACTCAAATAGGCAAGAATTTACATTGGATATACACTAGGTAATCTATTACTTTAAGCTATATATGTCTACACATATATACACATGCATATATTGGTATTCAACATTAGGTCTATAATCATGGTATTTCAAATGGTTATATAAACTTATATATTACAACACAATATGCTAACATATATATAATATACATACATAGCTAAGTTAACTATATTCATAAATACTTATTTAAGAGGCTATGTGTGTGTATGTGAACATGGCAAAAGGGCAAGTGAGGGTTAAATGGGCATACATAGTGTATACATATCAAAGAGTGTCAAAGTATAAGTGAACAATGTATCAAGTGTGATAGTGTCAACATAGTGTAAAGGGGTACATGAGGTAATATAGGATTTGTGTTAACATAGAATATTACATCTCATTAACTTGTATATTGCATACATTACATCTATTATTATATTACATTCATGCTTGTATTCATTCACCATTTATTTATTCTCTTGCACCACTATATGCACCATACATTACATACTATGGAACCTACATATTCATTACAAGTCATACTTATACATGCTTACATTAGATAGGATACTTACACCTCATACATCATTTATTTAACCATTTACTCATGCTTGCATTTTCTATTTAATTACATAATGTATATACATTAACATGGGTTAAAATCAAATAGAACATTATATTACACACAAGGGTGCACAAAATGCATATGTCGAATAGTAACTCCTACTAATAATCAATACTGTACCATCTCAGCATGAATTAAAATTTAGGATTAAATTATGTTATAGATCTATGTGTTAGCTTTCCGAAACTTCAAACGGATCGCGTTTTCGTTTCCGGAAACTCCCGGAATCGCAAAAACACCGAGAACGCGTTTGTCTTTCGTACAGCTGACACTCAAATAATTCTCCAGAAAGTTACAAAAAGAATTAGGCCTATTAATATATGTTTTTAGAAAGCTAACTTCAATACGCTTTTTTAAAAAAAATGAGAGATTAAACCGAGCTTTTAGCTAGAAGTTATGACATTTCTAAGTTAGGGCTGAAATTAAAAACGTGGATAAAAATTATGACGGATTTAGGTAGTTTGAGACAAAAGAACACAAGTATATAACATAATATATCAAGAACTCACTCTCTACACTAATATATATATATATGAGACACTATAGAACACATCTCCAATACAAAAATATGAGATTAAATATGTAATAATTCATTCATACATAACAACAACACATAGTGTGTCCAAATTTGGGATTTTCCCACATGGACACAACCACAACACAAAGGACACTCCTATGACCTCCAAATGGACACGAAATGGACAAAAATAGAGATACAACCATGGGGGTCATTTCTATGGGTTCAAAATAGACCTATATGCATGAGGAAATGAAAAGGAGAAGGGATTTATACCTCCCGGTAGATCGAATCGAAGAAAAGCCTTCCCGGAGCGACACCGACACGTAGAGATTCCAAAAAGACACGAACGAGCTCCGAATCCTCCCAAACTTGGGTAGCTTCCTCCTTGACTAGAATGGAGAAGGAAAGAAGAAGATTTGGTGGCAAAATGGAAGGATTTGGTGGAGAAATTTCTAGGGATTGCTCTCTAGGAATTTGGGGAAGAACAAGAGAGAGAGTGCAGATGAGAATAATAAAATAAACTTGAGCCTATCCTCTCCCAAAGTGGCTGGCCATATGGGGCTATTTGTCCTATTATGGTAAGGTCCAAAATGCCCCCACTAACCTATTCTATGAGTATTAGGAAAGGGCTAATTGGTTGGGGCTAAATTAGTCATTCTAAAGTCTCTAATCACACTAACATTATCCATAATAATTAGTCTAACCTCTAACTAAAATATTTCTATCATGTGGACTAAAATTAATATCATGTGGGCCATGTCTAACTAGTGTGCGGGTCCCACTAGAGTCAAACTACCCCCGGGTTCCCGTTTCAAGTCGGATTGAGTTAAAATTCGAACCCGACTCAAATAACCCCAAAACAATATCATAAATAAAAAAAATATAAAAATAATTCAAAGAGGTCAAATGCAAAAATATCCTTAGGCCAAAAATGATATTAAAATATCATAATCATATGGTTAGGCTCTAGGTCAAACAGTCTCTAGGGTTTCACTAGCAAAACGTCAAAACCACAAGTCATTGATTTAAATAATTTTAAAATAATTTAAAATCACCAAAAATTATATCATGAATTAAATATCATTATTAAACTAATTATAAATACGAAATTTCAAATTTATCCTCATTTGGAAAACTGGGTGCTACATAGAGGCCTATGGGAGACTCCTAGGAGAACTAGGATGAGTGTGTGTGTCCATATATCCATATATCCTTGTGTATGTGTCCATGTATCCATGTGTGTGTGTGTGTGTCCATATGTATATATGTATCCATGTGTGTGTATGTTGTGTCCATATATGTGTGTCCATATGTATATATGTATCCATGTGTTGTGTCTATATATATATATATATATATATATATATATATATATATATATATATATATATATATATATATATGTGTGTGTGTGTGTGTGTGTGTGTGTGTGTGTGTGTGTGTCCATATATATGTATTTATATATTCATGTGTGTGTGTGTGTCCCTACATATATATATGTAAGTATGAGTGAGTGTTATATATATATATATTTATAGAGAGTGAGAGGGAAGGGAGAATAGAGGGTGAGAAGGAGAGGGAGAAAGAAGAGCAGCCACAGCAGCTAGGGGGGATTAGGGGCTGCTGTCATGCCCCGATAATTCGATCCCGCTAGGGTCGTCCGTCTTGCCTGGATCCCTGCGGGATCGATCGTCCTCGCTAAGACGTGATGTCGTACAAGCCTAAGTTGAGCTTGCACAAGGCCATGTACCTGTACAAAAATAACTAGTCAAGCAAAAACACACGCACGCACCCACTAGTTAAGCAAAACACACGCACACACCCATTCATTGCAGAAAACCAAATATTGGACACAGAGATTTGAAATAGAAATACTTCTTTTATTGATAAACTTGATAGGAATACAAGTACAAAGCTTTGCAAACTCAGAGAGCCTTATATTGGCTACATGATTCTCTTTAAAACTCTCTCTTGAAAATAGTCACAGTGTCCATACATCATATACCTTTATTACATGCTGGAATTGAAAAGACACCTTCAAAAGGAAAGAAAACTTAAAACTTGAATGGAATGAAAATGACGCTTCGAGGCAGTCCACAGCTCTACTGGACTAGACGACCTTTAGTGTCTCTCTTGAAATCATCATGTCTCCTTTTGCTTTCTGAAAAGGATGCCCACAACGTGGGTCAGCACACATCATGTACTAGCGAGCAGCTTTTGGCCGAACTCGCAAATCTCTGCTCTAAATTAACATGTGAAGCTAACATTTACTAGTGATCTTTCTACTTGTCTAGGTTCTTTTTTTAATAATTCATAAGAACATGATAGTAGAAATATATCATAAGCAACTTACCAACGTCGGCAGTCTTCCCTGCACAAAAACATGTTAGCACAATTTGCACAACGAGTAATTCATGTTTCATTCATGCAGATATTAAAGTTGTAATTCGGGTCATGCAGGTGGACTATTCTACATGTTGGTCCATGGGTTATCCCCATGATTAGCCGCTGTGACTTTCGGGTTCAGCTCGTCGCTAAGGACTCAGATATCGACTCTCATTTTCACATGGAGGCCCTAATCTCTCCTAGGCCGAACGGTTCCAGGTGCCCCCAGATACCACCCGAGAGACCAATATTTTCCTTGTATACAAGTTGTCCGAGACTAAATGCATGCTCTAGCCGTTCTATCAGATGAGACACATTTGGACTTATACACAGATATACGACACGTTTATTTCGTGCCTTCTTGTTCATCTCAACACTTACAAGTTCGTCTGTACATGTCTATATTTTCAAGCATACTTAGTAACCGAACAGATGATCATTCTTATGGAGCAAATAGAGTAGCAATACATATTCTTGTATTTGATTCAATTCAATTACCTTCTCTTATCTTTTGTTGTTGTGGTATCGTTGATCATCGGGACAAGGCAACAGAGTCGACCAGAGACTGCAACTAAAACAAGCGTTATTAGCGGCACGACAGTCCTCCTTGATGTGCCCACTCTTGCCACAGTGACTGCAACTCTGACCATTCACATAGCGACAGTCTTCCTTAACATGCCCTCGTCGACCGCAGAAGGTACATACGGGCTTTTTGTTCTGTTCTCCGTCAGTCTTTTTCTCTCCGTCATGATATCTCTTGGCGGGCTGATTCTCGGTTCAATACGCTTAAATGAATGTCATCATTCATATCTCCAACGAATCGATCTATGTGAGTCTGCTCTTTGGGTAGCATAACAGCAGCAAAATTTGCCAGCATAGCAAATTTAGACTCATAGTCCTCCACGGACGTATCTTCTTATTTTAGTGTGATGAAGTCGTTCTCCATTTTCTTGCTCATAGCTGGAGGCAGATATTGATCCAGAAACGCCTTATTGAACGAGGCCCATGAGATCTTTCTATTCCTAGCCGTTGCAAGCAGCGTCGGCTTTTTCGCCTTCCACCAATCCTTTGCCCGCAGCCGTAGAAGCAGAACGGCACTGTTTGCCAGGAAATATAAAAGAACAGAACAATTATCGAAGGACTGGACTTTTACTTCACAATACAAACTCGCTTGTACAAAGAAAGCCTAGGGACGAAAACCTAGGTACAGCAGTCTAAGTACAATTGTTTATTTTAGATTATGGGGAGTGATGATAGAGGTTCAGAAAAGCGACAGTCGCTCTGCCTTACTCCTTGGACGATCGGGTGCAGCTTTTTGACTCTGTAGAAGAACTGACGGACGTTGATGAAGAAATGCTCTCTCTTCGGCTCTCTATGCGCGTCTGTCTCTGTATCTCTCTCTTTATCTGTCTCTGTGAATATGTGTTTCTCCGTCTCTCTGTGTGTGTGTCCCTGCAAGGGAATGGCACCCTGCTATTTATAAGAGTGGGGGCCTCATTAGGGTTTACAATGATTGCCCCTTCTTGAAAGTCGGCGGCTAAGGATCATTAAATCTGGGCCGTTTATCGAGATTTGAGCAATAAATGTGATTGCATCAAATCTTTTATGGATAATTAATGCTAATTGACATAAATCCTCCTGATTTGTCATGCCAACCTCGGATTCCTCGACACGTGTCTTTAATTGGCTTATTTGCAAATAATCTGATTTGATCCCAATATTTTATTGGGATTTGCTGAGAGATTTCGATCAATCTGATGCCACGTGCCCTGCTATCATGCCATGTGTTATAACAGCAAAAATCTAAACCGCAGGAACGTTGAGCCGCATAAGGCCGGCCACGTGTCCAGGCTGCCTAAGAGTGGTTCCCCCTTGAATATTTGGGCCGCATGGTAGTGATTTGAGCCGCATGAGTATGAGTGAACCGCATGGAGATAGTCCTCGCGAGCCGTATGGGGATGGTCTTCGTGAGCCGCATGGGGATGGTCTTCGTGAGCCGCATGGGGCTGGTCTTCGTGAGCCGCATGGGGCTAGTCTTCGTGAGCCGCATGTGGCTAATCTTCGCGAGCCGCATGGGGCTGGTCTTCGTGAGCCGCATGGGGCTAATCTTCATGAGCCGCATGGAGGAGACTCCGCTTGGGCCTCATACAACTGTCCACGTGTCAAGGCCGTATGACAGTTTCTGAATCTTGGGAGATTGTGTCAGAGATTTTTGTCGCTTTCCAAGGAATCCGTCATTATGAGAGAGTCATAATGATATCTTCGTGTCAAAACTGTCACCTCGTCAAAGCTGTCAGCCGTCAAGGCATTTAATGCAAACACGAGAGAGCTGTTTGCAGGCCACGTGGCTCCTCTTTTAGCCGCATAGGACTTGTTTGAGCCGCATAGTCGCTCGAGCCGCATGAACTCTCTGTGCCGCATGAACTGTCTGAGCCCGCAGGGGGCTCTCTGGCCGCATGGATCCTCCTTTATTCTTTTCTATGATTCTACAAGACCCCCTTCAAAGTTTTCAATTTACAAAATTGAAATACTTTGAATAAGAAGCATGGCCATGTACTCTTCTGGCCGTATATGATGTCTCGGCCGTATGGATGTTTCGGCCGCATGGATGCCTCGGTCGTATGGATGACTAGGCCGCAGGGGTTTTCGGGCCGCATAAATGTCTCAGCCACAGGGACTTTCTGCCACGTCATCTTTGCCATGTATGGAGATCTTTTGTATTAAATGCTGTTGATTTGTTGTCAGTTTTGAGATCACTTTTCGGGGCGGGATCCCAGGTGTCTGGCCTTCATTTTAGGTGGCTCGCCTCGATAACCAAAGAGTTGGTTTTCGTTCTGCACGAGAATCGAAGTGCCTTGGTTTTGTTTATAAATACGGATGGGTTGAGTCGGAGGGATTTCTTTACTCTCTCCTTCGTCTCCTACTGTTGTTGTCTTTCCTTTCTTTCTCCATTTCCATCCTCCGACTGTCGAAAATGGCACCCAAATCTTCCAAGGTCGTCTCCGCTACCGCAAAAGGCAAGAAGGCGGCTTCCTCGTCGGCCGCCGTGCCCAAAGTGTATCCTGATGTTCGCCCTGCTTTCAAGTGTAAGGATCTCTTTTGAACACTTTGAACCCTAAGAACTCATGGCTCTGTTGCATGATTTATGTACAAGCCCTCATCGTTTGGATGGCTCAAGCCTGATCATGATGGAGCCGCATGCGTTGTATGGGCCGCATGACCCTCTCGCATTTGAACCGCATAGGACATTCCCCCTGTATGAGCCGCATGAGAAGGATTTTGAGTCGCAAGACTACTTCTGGATATGAAACGTATAAAGTCTCCTTTGACCGGAGCCGCATGTGTTCCTGACAAACTGGCCCGCATAGAATTTTGCTGAGTCTCGCCGCATAAACTCTTCTGCGAGATAGAACCGCAAAAGTCTTCATCTGAGCCGCATAAGCCATCGAATCAGTGTCACATGGAACTCCCAACTGACTTGGGCCACATGAAGCTGTGTTGACCCGAACCGCATAGGCTCTATTAAGGCCGTGCCGCATGAAATCGAGCTAAATTGGGCCGCATAAGGCTTCATCGACCCGAGCCGCATAGGCCCATAGGAACTTCTTTTTTGAGAAACTTTTAAGTGGCTTCGTTTTAACCATTCTTTTAATCCTGTTTCTTTTGTGCTTTTCTAGTGAACCTCCCAACAAACCCGACCGGAGAGCTTCTAGTGGGTTCAGCTCAGTTTGCCATGGGTGTGCGGCTTGACGATCTAATTCGACATATGACAGATCAACTTCCCTCTAATGAGCCTTTGGAGAGGGTGGCTGCCATCAACAACCAGTCTTTCCATTTTCTTTGTACTATGATGAATTCGGGGAAACTGGACGGAGAATATCTGAAACCAGCTTTCCTCTTCGAGGATGCTTTCTCATTAAAGAACTCCCGAATGCTGGACGTTTTTGAGAACTGGAACTTCACTGTGGATGGAGTGGCTATCCACGTTCCCGAGATGGAGCGGCATTTTTCTCTCTCATGGTTTAACATGGTGCCGTTGGGCAGAAAAATGGCAGGTTCTCTGACTCCAATCCAACCGGGGATGTTCGTGGGCAATATCTACTATAATATGAGTATTAGGTCAGTATGTGCAAGTAGGGAGTCAGTCAGCCGGACTGTGATGGGGCTGATTTCTGGTACTTTTATAAATATGTCTGGTCCTAACTTCACTTTTACCCGAGCTGACACCTTCCTGAATCAGCTCGCTCGCAAGGGGTCCTATCCTGTGGGCAGGTTATCGCTGCTAAATTGGATAAACCCCATTCCCACATGGGCCAATCTTTCCTCATGGATCCTGAGGAACTACGAGGAACTCCTTCGGGAGATTGACCTTTACTACGCCATCCGGGGCACCTGTTACGGGTTGCCCATTAACAAGCCGCTGTTCATGGCCCTTTTGGAGATGTATAGCCGGCGTACGGGGACTTTCTTCGCGCCCGGGGAGAGTTGGGACTTGCTCTCCATGAGATGCATGCTATTTCTAAGCTGCCGTGGGGAGGCGAGACCTTTGAAGTATATACCCCGACGAACGAGGAATTCGATGACCTGGATCGACGATTTCCTAGTTTCGTCGCTGTGTACCGAGAACTGTTGTGGCACCATAGCATCTGCCACCAGACTGCTATCAAGAAAGAAAATAGCTCAGAAGGGAACGTCCCCCATACCACGACGTGGGTCGCGTATCTTTTCAAATTACGTCCTTTCGGTCGGGTTTTGTCTCGAAGTTCTTAGACCCCGGAGGAGGTGAAGGATATGATGTTGAAGGTTAAAAGGTCAAGGTCCACCCGTGACAAGTTTGGGAGCCGCACTGACTCTTTCAGTTATTTCCACTACGGTACCCAGCAAATGTCCGAAAAAGCAATCTTGGCCGGGTTCTTAATGGTATGGCTACGAAATTGCGTTGTCTCGGGAGGGGCAGGTTCTACTGAAAGGATCAGCCGCCATTTCATTCTCCCAGCTGTGAAGCTAGTCTTCAAAGTAAGACTGGCCCTTCTTCCGGCTATGGTGTGTAGTATACACCACGGTCTCCGTGCCTTTACATCTAAAGTCATTGCTTGTGAGACGACGCTGAACTTCGAGCGGATGGAGCGACCATACCACTATCTCATAGGGTGGTTATTGATGCATTACCGGTCATTGATGAGGGCCGGGCCAGAGGATGATGTCACCGCTAATGACGCCTTCCTCTTCCGATACCGCCGTCAATCTTGGGAGTATGACACCATGCCGGCTTGTCGGAGAGCGTTGGCAAGAGTTGACGGGCCTGACTTCTTTGTGTCTCTTCCTCAGTTTACCCCTAGAGAAGTGAGGAGGGTACACGTTGATGGCATTGAACCTCCCCAGCTCTTATCTGAGAAAATGCTTCTATGGCTGCGCAACATTCGCCCGGCGCACCTAGTATATCGTTACCGAAATAACGTATACTTGGAGCCTTATTTGCCTAGCAGGTTTTTTCGTCAATTCGGGTATAGTCAGTTGTTCCTTGACTGCCCCAGTGCTTGTCTGGGCTTCGAGGGCAGTGTCCTTGACGGCATCCGGGCATGGCATTATTACAATGCTGTTTATACCCGGGCTAGCTTCTCAGTCCCTGACGCTAATGTGTAAGGGGATATTCTATACATGGCGGCTCTTTATTACGTTGCGGCGAGCAAATCTCCCGTGAACTTTGACATGAACACCAGCCTCATTGTCGGGACCGACTTGGCAGAAAAGCCATTGGGTTCGAGAAAGAGGAAGAGAGGGGCGAATAGGGTTCCCGTGCCAGACTCGGAGTCCACTGCGGTGGACGAAGAGGATGACGAGCAGGCCGCCGATGACTCGTCGCATTCTTCAGACGAGGAGGTGGGGAACCAACCTCCTACTGTGCCGGACGAAGAGGTGGAGGATCATCCACCTGTTGTGCCTGGTGCTTTGCGTCCACGAGTGAGGCATCGGTCTACCGACGATGGCAGGACCTACTCCATAAAGCGGGCTACGGTAAGACGTCGCAGGATGTTTATTGATGTTGACGCTATTTCTGAGGTGATTAGAATTTCGGCCGCCTTTTTGTTCTTTTTCTAAATTATGGCCTAATCATTTTTCTTTTGCTCCTTGCAGCGTCCGGGGAGTCTGCTTCTCGGGACTCGACTACTGAAGTTGATCCAGCCTTGTCTACTTTGATCCATGATATGTGCACCGTCGTCACTCCTGCTGGGGTTCTTCCGGAGGCGGCCGGGGAGTCTCAACTTGCTGAGACCTCCACCCATGGGGACGGGGGCTCTACTGTCCCTGTCCCTGAGACAGCTGAATTCCAACAGGATGATGCTGACCTGGCTGACTCCCCTTCAGGGGTAGCTAGGGCAGAGAAACTTGTTGAACTTGAGTTAGAAGCTGCGGGTGGGGAGACCGTGCCAGCTTCGACCGAGCTGCAGCCTCCGAGCTCTTCCCCTGGTAAGATAAACCAGCTTCTTAACTTGTGAGGAGGCCTATTTGCTCTATCATCCTGTCCTCCGTGGATTAATGATTGCTTTGGGTGTGCAGGTCCCACTCCTTTATTGTCGGTGATAGATATTGCGAGAGCGGACTCTACCGGGGGGAATATGATGGAAGCACGTGTGCCTCCTTCTTTTCCAACCCACGCTGAGGGGCCTCCATCTGGGTCAAGTTCGGGAGCCTTGGTGATAGCACAACTGGAGCCAGGGACGACGTTTTCTGCGCCCTCCTCTGCGAACAGGGTTTCGAGAGTTAACCGTTCCGCTCTCCCAAGTATCCAGGCTCTCCGGGCGGCGGAAGAGGAGCTAGCTGCCATCCATGCCTCTTTTTGTACAGAATTCATTTCTTTGGTGACAGGGACGTCTAGTTCTGAGTCTACTCCTTCGGTACTGCCTGCCACACTCCATTTGACACCGTCCTCTACGAAAGTTTTGGACGAAGTGTCCCAGGATGTGGTTGACAGTTTCTACCGCCACCTGAAGAGGGGGATTGAGGCAGCTGTGGAGAGGGGGACTCCCTTTTCTATCGCCCGTCAATGCACCGGTGGTCAGATTAATATCCTTAGAACACTCCCCGGTGGAGCGGGACTGGCTGTGCTTCTGGAGCCTAAGCTGTTAGAGGCTGATCGTCTTGTGGCCCAGTTTCGCGTGCTGCAACAAGCTGATTTACTCGCGGTAATAAACCAAGAGCGCAATTTCCTCGTGACCGCGGTATAGAAGGTGAGGCTGGCTCGAGAATCGATCAAGCCAACTATATTAAAGGACCGCCAGGATCTGACTCAGTTGTACGATCAATGGAGCCGTCGGACTGAAGATTGTGCAGCTCGGGAAGTGGCAGCCTCCCGCGGGGTAGCTGACACCCGGGAGCAGATCCTCGAGCTCCAGAGAAAGCTGGCTTTCTTAGAGTCCAGGCTCGAAGCTGCTCGTACTGAGAAAGGGAGTGCCAATCAGGAGGCTGACAAATTTAGTAGGGCTTCTGCCAGTCTAGAACTTGCCCTAAAGAAGATGGAGAACGACTGGCAGGCATATATGTATTTGAATGATGCAGAGCCGTTGTCCCAGGAGGCCGAGCGCCGGGCAAAACAGAGGCTTGAGCGGGGGACTGCCTTAGTGAGAAACCGCCTCTTGGAGTTATGTAATGCCGAGCTGTAGTCGGCCTTTTTCTGGTTTTGTTCCTGTTTTCTTTTTTTTCTTTTTGAGAGGGACGTGGTCCCAAAACATGTAGCGCTTTTTCGTCTTTCAAATAAAGAGTATTTTCCATTCTACCCTTCATTTGTATTGCTTGTTGTGCATGCGATATTGTGGTGATGTTTGCCCCACATGGGGGACTTGTTTGTGGACCTGTTATCCATGGCATACCTCGGTTTTAGATACAGGTAACAAGTTTGACTGGGGATACCTAGAACAGTTCTACGGCAAAGTGGTCGTGGACGTTCCCGGTATCGGGATATAGAATGCCATGGAGCAGCTGGGCTTCCGGGGCATAATGAGGAATGGTGGGCCTGTACTAAGAGACTTAGCAAAGGACATTTGTGGGCCTATTATCCTTGGCGTACCCCGACTTTAGGATACGGATAATAGGATGAGGGGGAACCAACATACTTACTCAGAGGTAATGAGGACATGACAAGTATGAAGGTTTTAAACGTAGAGTCTTCCTACTCAGAGGTAATGAGGACATGGCAGGAGTGGACTCAACGGAGGATATTTGTGGTCAACAGAGGATATTTGTGGGCCTATTACCCTTGGCGTACCCTGTTTCAGGGTACGAATAATAGGACGAGAGAGGACCAACATACTTACTCAGAGGTAATGAGGACATGGTAAGTACGGAGGTTTTACCGTAGAGTCTTCCTGCTCAGAGGTAATGAGGACATGGCAGGGGCGGACTCAGCAGAGAATATTTATGGACCTATTATCCTTGGCGTACTCCGGTTGTGGGTACAGATAATAAGTCTAAAGGGAATCATCATACTTACTCAGAGGTAATGAGGACATGGCAAGCATGAAGGTTTCTTCGATGGAGCCTTCCCATTCAGAGGTAATGAGGACATGACAGGAGTGGGCTCAATAAGGAGGGTACATGGAACAACTCAGAGGTAATGAGGACATAGAAGTTCTATGTAAGGGGTGATTTGTTTTTGGCAGAAGTGAAACGACTCAGATGTAATGAGGACATGGCCATTTTGGAAATTTGTGGATCGGTTACCCTTTTTGTGCACTGGAAGTGCGGGTAGTGGATCATGAGGAAAGATCTCTTCCAGGAAGAAAGTTTAGAGGTATGGTCATACATGACTTACTATCTGAAAGAGTGACCGGAAAGTGAGTTCAGAGGCACCTGCGGGTACATGACTCGATAGTCTGGAATGTTATGAAAATGAGTTCAGCGGCACCAGCGAGTACATGACTCGATAATCTAGAATATTGTGGATGTGAGTTCAGCGGCACCAGCGGGTACATGACTCGATAATCTGGGATGAGTGGTTGTGAGTTCAGCGGCACCAGCGGGTACATGACTCAATAATCAGGTATTTTGTGGTTGTGAGTTCAGCGGCACCAGCGGATACATGACTCAATGATCTGGAAAACTGTAAAAGTGAGTTCAGCGGCACCAGCGGGTAAATGACTCAATGATCTGGAAAATGTCATTTAGACATAATATTTCTTCAGGAACTTGCCGTTGACGGGCAACATGAGCAAGTCTCCATTTTGCTTGACGAGGCGGTAAGTACCGTTGGAGAATATAGCCTCGATGATAAAGGGACCTTCCCATTTTGGCTGAAACTTTTTTGTGGTCTTGTGAGTCATGACCATCGGCCTCCGGACTGCCAGAACGAGATCGCCCACTTGGAATGTTCTGATTTTAACCTTCTTGTTGAAGGCTCCAGAGATGCGTGCCTGGTATAGCTCGATCCTCTGCTGGGCCAGGAGGCGCTTTTCATCTAAGGCCTCTAACTCTTGTAGTCGGCGTCGGTAGTTATCATCCGTCGTCAATTGATAAGTGAGGACGACACAGAGTGAGAGTATTTGAGTCTCTAATGGGAGAACTGCCTCGCTCCCGTACACCAGGGAGAATGGTGTGTTCTATGTGGCTGTTCGGACTGTGGTACGGTACGCCCACAAGCATTCACCAAGCTTCTCGTTCCAGTCTTATTTATTGGACGACACGAACTTCTTGAGTAACTTGATGATGGTTTTGTATAATGCTTCTGCTAACCCATTTGCTGCTGGATTGTATGGCGTCGAAGCAATATTCTGGATGCGGTGCTTGTCGCAGAATCGATAAAAGACGTGGCTTACGAACTACGAACCATTATCGTGGATGATCCTCCGGGGCAGTCCAAAGCGATAGATGATGTGATGCTTAAGGAAGCTGATCACGTTTGAAGTCTTGACTTCTGCAAGCGGGACAGCTTCCGCCCACTTGGAGAAGTAGTCTGTGATTGCGAGTATGAAATGATGTCCTCGGGAGGAAGGTGGGGTGATTGGACCAATGATATCCATCCCCCATGCTTCGAATGGCCAGGACGCCACTGTCGGATGTAGAAATTCAGATGGTTGGTGAATGAAGCCCGCTTGAACTTGGCAAGCTTTGCACTTTCTAGCATAGTCTATCGCATCCACAACCATCGTGGGCCAGTAGTAGCCCATTCGACAAAGACGGTCTTACAATTTTGGACCAGGCTGATGGGCCCCGCAGACACCATCATGAGCTTCTGTCGGAGGGAAGCTGCCGAATTATACTGATACCATGTTGGCTGCCATGGTTACCTCTTCGAAATCGATAGTCAGATCATTCGAATTGATGAGGTTTTGGATGTACCGTTTTAGCTTGTAGCAGTCGTGTGTAGCATGGTGGACGTAGCGGTGATAATGGCAGTACTTTGGGTTCTCTATCTCTGTCGGCTGCGGTTCCCGTCTTGTTGGAGGAAGCTGAATTCTGTCTCCTTGTATGAGCATGTCCAAGATGGGCTTGACGTGACCGTCTTCGAAGGAGTAAGTGATTTGCGGCCATTGTTTGTCTGTCGGCTTTGGCTCAGGTTTCTGTGCTGTGTCGGCCACCATAGCCTGCTTACCCCTGCTGTCCCGATTGTTGGAGGGACTACCCCCATTGTCGTTGTTGGTGTTAGGATGCTTGCCCTTGTTCTCTCCGTCCGAGATGTGCAATCCCAATTGGCGAGCCTTCTTTAATCGTTCTTCGGCGCTGGTGGTACTGATGATGAACGTCTTCCAATCCTTGAATTGACTTTCGCCCATCCAGAGACTGATTGTTGGGAGTAATCTCTTTTGGCAAATTTCAATCAAGGAGGAATCCGGATTTCCAGACGGCAACTTCATTGCGGTTTGGCGAAACCGCTCGATGTAGTTCCTTGTCAGCTCTTTCTCTCCTTGGAAGACGTCCATGAGGGTGGACATTGTGATGTCCTGCCCTACTTCGTAGAATCTTTCCAAGAACATGCGCTTGAAGCCGGCGAAGGAGTGGATGCAGTTGTCTGGCAGATTGCGGTACCAGTCGAAGGCGACCCCTTCCAATGCCCCGATGAATAATCGTGTGAGAATGGCATTATCATGGAGCAGATGGTCGGTGGTGACCTCGAAGTAAGTGATGTACCGACTTGCTGAGGTCTTAGGATCATAAGGATTGATATTAAACGGCTTATATCTTGGCGGGAAGGGGACATCCCTCCATGCAGCAGGATACGGTTGCCGTATTCTGAGGTCTTGAGAGTTTTCCCGAGCGTGAAACATGGCTCGGAGCTCCTAGACCTCTCTTCTTGCTTTGCGGGCCTCATCCACGACGGTAGGGGCCGTTACTTCAGGCGGATTATTGCCCGGGTTCTGTGTCACTGAATTCGAGTCTGTATTGACCGCGGGACCTGCGCTTGTTTGGCCAGGCGTCCCTCCTTGCAGAGTTGGAAGGACTGCTTTGATATCGTCCACAGACTTGACCAAGTCAAGTAATATGGCTTCGAGCGTGTCGATGCGTTGGCGATCACTGGAACCACCTTGGCTGCTATCTGTCATGAATATCGTCTTTACATGAGGAGAGATGGACGGAGCGGAGGAAGAAGCGCCCTCCGAATCATACCCCTGTAGTGAGAAGTCGTCGGGGTATGTGGGAATGTCCTCTTCTGGTTCGGACTCAGAAGGAACGGTACCCCTAGTTTCCGAGTTCGTCTCGTCTTGGGAGTTGTGGACGTCCTTGGAGACATCGGGGTTTGCTACATCTGATGGGAGAGTTATTTCCTCCGGCTCGTCTTCTTAGAATATCGGGTTGTCGTGGAGGTTCGGAGGAGTGCTACCCCCAGTCCCAGCAACCCCCAGTGGTGTGGACGACGAATCTCCTACTGTAGCAGATTTCGTCTTAGAACGGGTGCCTTGGAAAACTCCGATGGTGGGCACCCACTTAGACGACAGTCTCTTGGTCAAAGTAGTTAAAATCTTCGGGCTGGGAACATTTGTCTTCTTCCCTCTCCCATCGACGGGGACTTTCTGAGCAGAGTTGCAGGAGACGACGGGAAGTGCCTCGTCTTCTGAAGATGGCTGTTGCAGTCTTTGAAAGATGGACTGCCGGTCTTTTCGTACCGTCGCATTATTGCAGCAGCAGTTGACGATGACTTGGGTGCAGTGACGTCTGTGGGAGGACTCTTTGCATCCCGATGCATCTTCTCTTTCCTTGCGTTTGTGGAGGATAGCCTCACGCAAGTCAGATGGGTCTGGATCGACCATGTTTTCTCCCTGGATTTTGGAAGACTTTTGCGAACCTCTCTGTCCGTTTGCCACCGGGGTCAGGACCCGAGTGGTTCTGTATAACTTCCCATCTGAGGCCCGCATAACGGTATGCGGGACGCTCGGATGGTCAGAGATCGGATCAGCAGACCGAGCTCGCCAAGCTCGCGCT
>JANAVB010012196.1:2579542-2597042 GCA_029216955.1 Iris pallida
CGGATTGGTATTCATGGATCCCGACAAGAGATGTTATTCCTCGTTATCTTGGTATATCTTGTGCAAGCCCCCTTATAGTTCTTGTGCAGTATATGGACACCGATTCTCGAGGAGACTTGCTCCCTTCTCGTAGAATCTCGTGTCGTAACGTGTCTTGCTTGGATCCACTCTACCAGTTGGAGACGGGGAGTACTAGTGTAGATGTGAGGTCAATACCTGCCTTGTATATATTGTGAACCTTGTGAATGCCAATCCTACACCATACGTATGATTGGCTAGATCATAACCTTGTGCAGACCCAATCCGACCACATGTTGTAGCTAATACTAACACACTTAGATAGATGATTCTTGATTCTTGATTCTTGTACATGCCATGATCAGTTTTACTTACCTTGTTCTAGCTCTAGATTTACAGCTTACCTTGCCATGATACTCACATGTACATTCCATGATTTCTTGTATATACTCCCTATTTACAGTCTTATAGCTTTTGTTATATCTTGTGAACTGTTGTTAGTTGATTGTACTCGTTCCATCCTGACTGGATATGTTGACGAAATATTACAGATGCTGATGAGAAGGATTACTGTACCTACTACGGTCCGGATGACGTAGTGGGCTTAGACTTGGAGACCTTGGTCCAACAGGGCTTATCTCCGCCCGACGAGCCTCTAGCTTAGTTTAGTTAGAGTAGATATTTTGGACTGGACCTTATCTCCAGCTTGCTACTTATGCTTCTGTCATATATATATTATATTTTGGGTTGTATAACCATATTACTCTGTGACTCTTTCTCTCTGTTGAGCTGGATTTTGTACTTGTGATTATATCTATTTAGTCTTCGTGCCATAATTTCTTCCTTCTAGATTGTGATTGAGTTTATCAGTATTTCATATTATATACTTCCGTGCGGAGATGACAGGTTATTATATACTGTTTGTTGGCTAGTAGACCTACAGCGTTCTATGCCGTTTTTACGGTGTAGGCTGGGCGTTGTCACGCACTTGTGCCCCTACCTAGGGTGCGGGTCATGACAAGTTTTTAGTGGTGGCCCATACAGGTCGAAAGTCACAATTAGTGCGATGTCGTAGTGGCGCTCGACTTAGAGTGCCGTTACGAGCCAGCGGTACGTATCTAGGATAGGCTATTGGCTAAGTTACTCAATCACAAAATAGGAAAACTTCTACTTGCTAATCTTTTAACTGTCCTTTTGATATTGATTTTTGTATTCTAATTGTCCTCCTTGATATAATAATTCATGTGCCATATTGATTTCCTTCTTTTATTCTATCTTCAGGATGGTGCAGACCAGGTCCCAGCATTCTGAGTTCGCAGACGTAGAGAGGTCTGCTATGACTCGCGGACCTGATCCAGACACCCCTATTGCAGTCGGGGTGCTCCTCCGCCAGTTTCGAGGGCTACCCCGAAGTTGCTACGACTATTCCGGCCGTAGTACCTGTGGTTGATATGGGGGCTCTTCCTCCTCCTGCACAGCGGATTCCTCCGCCAGTTGCAGACGTACTTCTACCTCCACCTCCTCTGCCTACAGATATTGGGCAGACGCTTACTTTCCTCCAGTAGATGCTGGAGACTCAGAGAGCCCAGGTCGAGGCTCAGCAGAGGCAGAAAGACGCGATGCATCATGGCGTGGAGGATGCCCATCAGTTGGCCCTTGCAGTCGTGGAGCAGAGGGCTCCGTATCATGGGATGCGTACGTGGTACGAAGATATCCAGGACTTCAAGAAGCTCGGACCCCGTGACTTTAGCGGGACCGAGGGTGTGGTCTATGCAGATGATTGGCTCGAGAATATCGAGCGGCAGATGAGGGCCTCCCGCCTCGCAGACGACCTGAAGATCGAGGCGGTAGGTTTGCAGTTGCTAGACATTGCATGTACCTAGTTCAGGAATGAGCCAGCCCTAGCTGGAGAGGGCCATACTTGGGCAGAGTTCAAGCTTCTCTTCAAGGAGAAGTTCTTTTCCCCTACAGACAAGATCGACCTGGTACGGCAGTTCCAGGATCTGCAGTAGGACAGTTTATCTGTGGAGGAGTACGCCGCTGAGTTCGGTCGTCTGAGCCGATACACAGAGTACATGGTTCGAGACCCGAAGATCAGGACGAGCCATTTCAGGGAGGGGCTGACTTAGGATATCAAGATCCTCATTCCCTTCTTCTATGAGACTTATACCCAGATCTACGCGGAGGCCTGCAAGGTAGAGCGGGAGTGGGGCTTGAAGCCCAAGAGGAAGCGTGATCTTTTTTCGGAGGCTACTAGTAGCACGGGGGCTGCTAAGCGCCCTCAGCTTCAGCATCGTTCTTTCCAGCATCACCAGCCGTAGGTTCAGGCCAGAGCACCGGTTCAGCAGGTGCAGCACACTCAGCAGAGGCAGGCACAGCATGGTGCTCCTTGCAACTTCTGCAAGAAGCCTGGTCACATCTGGGAGGTCTGCTAGAAGAGGCTGGGCGTGTATCTCTATTGCAGGGAGGCCGGACATCAGTTGAGAGATTGTCCTATGAGCCATAGTAGGGTGGCCCATGGAGCGGTGGCAGCTCAGGGGCCACCGACGAGAGTACCTGTAGTACAGCCGATGGGTCCACTTCTGACCCAGCAGCAGCGGTTTGCACAGCACCACCAGCCGTAGGGTGTTCAAGGCAGGGCTTTTGCTCTTGCAGCCGAGGAGATCGAGCCAGTCGCAGATGTTGTTGCAGGTTTGGTTCTTCTTGATTCTTTTTCTGCCTTAGCACTGTTTGATTCAGGTGCTACGCACAGTTTTGTGTCAGTTTCTTTTGCACTTAGGCACAATATTATTACTGAATATCTGGGTAGGACTTGCAAGATTATGACCTGGGGAGGCATTATCCTGGTTAATAATATTTGCAAAGGGCGGAGAGTCACTCTGGGAGGCCGAGATTTGAGCGCGTGCTCACTTGTAATACCACTTCCGAGGTACAATGTGGTACTCGGGATGGAATGGTTGAGCAGGCACCATGCAAGCATAGATTGTAGAGCAGGCCGAGTATTGTTTAGCCCGCCAGGAGAGCCCGAGTTTCAGTTTGTCAGAGAAGCAGCAGAGCCGGGAGATAGATTCTGTGGAGCCTTGTTGGCGGGGCAGGAGTTGTCGTATCCATTTATTGTAGATTTTTTGGATGTCTTTCCTGAGGAATTGCCGGGGATGCCGTCGGACAGAGATGTTGAGTTCACGATAGACTTGATGCCGGGCGTTGAGCCTATTTCTCAGCATGTCTATTGGATCAACAACAGCGAGTTGGTGGAGCTGAAGAAGCAAGTCGACGAGCTGCAGGACAAGGGCTTTATCAGATCCAGTTCTTCGCCTTGGGGCGCGCCAGTCTTGTTTGTCCCGAAGAAGGACGGTACGATACGGATGTGTATCGACTACCGAACGCTCAACAACCTCACTATCAAGAACAGGTATCCTTTGCCCAGGATTGATGACTTGTTTGATCAGTTGAGCGGCGCGAGGGTGTTCTCGAAGATAGACTTGCGATCGGTGTACCATCAGCTGAGAGTGAAGGGGGATGACATTTTGAAGACTGCTTTTCGTACTCGCTATGGCCAGTATGAGTTTACCGTCATGCCGTTTGGGTTGACTAACTTCCCGACGGTATTCATGAACTTGATGAATAAGGTATTCCATCCATACCTTGACAAGTTCGTGGTGGTCTTCATTGATGACATTCTCATCTATTCGAAGACTCCTGAGGAGCACGAGGAGCATCTGCGAGTTGTGCTGGAGACTCTGAGGAGGGAGCAGCTGTATGGGAAGCTGTCGAAGTGCGAGTTCTTCTTGGATCGAGTGGAGTTCCTGGGCCATGTTGTATCCGGTGATGGGATTTCGGTGGATCAGAGGAAGATTGCGGCGGTAGAGTCTTGGTCGACACCCAGTTCAGTTGCCGAGATTCGGAGCTTTCTGGGTTTGGCAGGCTACTATAGGAAGTTCGTGCAGGACTTCTCTCGAATAGCAGAGCCGATGACTAGACTCACCAGGAAGGACGTGGAGTTCGTCTGGACTGATGAGTGTTAGGCTGCTTTCGAGGAGCTGAAGAAGAGGTTGACATCGGCTCCTATTTTGACGTTACCATCTGGGTTCGGAGGATTCACGATCTACAGTAATGCTTCGGGGAAGGGTCTGGGTTGCGTTCTTCAGCAGCATGGGAAGGTTATTACTTATGCATCTAGGCAGTTACGGCCACATGAGAAGAACTACCCGACTCATGATTTGGAGTTGGCAGCGGTCATATTTGCCTCGAAGCTGTGGAAATACTATTTATACGGAGAGCGTGTGGAGATCTTCACAGACCACAAGAGCTTGAAGTACGTATTTACCTAGAAGGAGCTGAATATGAGGCAGAGGCGATGGTTAGAGCTGATGAAAGATTTTGATATATCCTTACAGTACCATCCGGGGAAGGCCAACGTGGTTGCGGATGCCTTGAGCATGTTAGATATTTCTTCAATTTTCTTCACTTAAAATCTGCAAACAAAATAAATTACGTAAATGTTATCGGCCTCCGAAGAAGTCGTGCACGTAGCACTGCCCTAAGAGTTAGCTCGGATCTATGTGCAGACTGAATCCGAACGCCCCTAGTGGTAAAATCCGCGCTCCACCGGAATCTCGTTGCCATACACGATGTCGAGAGAATGACCCCGACTTAGCTCCGCCCAGAGCAACAATAGAGAACAGCAGCGATCTTGAGAGTACGAGAATTTGAGAGGAAAAATAATCTTTGTCTATATCTATATATCTCTTTAGAAAAGAAAAACCCATGCATATATCGGCAACCTTATTCCCAAATGAAATAAATAGTATTAATGGGAAAACATTGATATGTATGGCTGTTAGAATTTATGAGGAAGGTTTAGCCGTTGGAGAATTGGCTAATTAGGAAAATGAAGTAAAACACATTAAAAGGAGGCAACTAGCTAGCTGTTGGAGGGAAAGACATTAATAGACAGCTAGCTAGCCGTTGGAGGAAAAACACAAACATGGTTTTTTGGTAGTGAGCAACAGTATACAACAATCCCCCCCCCAAAAAAAAACCAAGTTTCAAAACGGAGAAAATCAAGAAAAGCAAATAGAAAAGAAAAAAAAATCTGGGCAGTTATATACTATGCATAGATGAGATGGACTACAGCCTTGAATCTTACGTAGTGACTATTATCTTTGTCTGAAGAAGAGCTTGATGGACTACGCCTTGAATCAGTCTTCTTGAACCAGACTCAGAAAATAGCACACGTAGTACGCTAGAGGTACTTGGGTCTATCGGGTGGCACGTTTGGTTGGCCATGCGCACTTTTACACATTTATGAGAGTTGTCTAGGATCGCCCTTTCCTATAGTCGCGGCCCTCACGACCTCTTATATAGGTAAGTCCTTAAGGGTTGGTGATAGGAATCAACCCTGCATATTATGCTTGGACTTATTAAGAGTTTAACCTCACCCTATCCATATCACAAAAGAAACACTGTCACCATAGGAATGGAGTATGAATGTACACATGTATAGCCTCCTGGGCTTTTATTTTAAAGAGAATTTAATCTCAGGTCAGTGTTCCATAATAGTCACCTATTCCAGCTTGTTTCTACCCATTGAACCGGCTTCTTGGGATCTCCGGTCAGACTCGGTTGGGTTGCCACTGCTGGTGACTATACTATGGGCTTAACCTCATCCCCCTTGATGATTCTAGGATCAATGTCCTAGACAGACCCTTCGTCAAGTGGTCTGCAAGGTTCTTTTCTGACTTTATATAGTCAAGAACCACATATTTGCCCAACAGGCTCTTTATTGACTTGAAGCGCAGCTGCAGGTGCCTGTTCATCTTAGCATTCACAGAATCATGCTTTAGTAGTTCTATAACAGATTTATTATCACAGTTTATCGAAATTGCAGGAATAGGATGAACAGAAACATGTATATACATAATAAGATTTCTCAGCCATTCGGCTTCTGTATATGTAGTATCCAAAGCTATCATTTCAGAGTCCATTGTACTTCTGGCTATGATAGTTTGTTTACATGATCCCCAGGAGATTGCAGCTCCTGCTAGGGTAAAAACATATCCAGTAGTGGATTTCACATCATGTGAATCAGTTACCCAATTTGCATCGGAGTAACCTTCTATGATATCAGGGTGTTTAGTATAATGAAGTTTATAATCTAGAGTACCCTTAAGATATCTAAATACTCTGTCTAATACAGTCCAATAAAATTGGTTTGGATTACTAGTGTATCTGTTTAGTCTCCCAATAGCAAATGTAATATCAGGTCTGGTCCTATTTGTTATGTACATAAGGGACCCAATTATTTGTGAATATCTATGTTGTTCTATAGGTGATCCTTCATTCTTCTTGAGAACAACATTACTGTCATAAGGGGTAAGGATAGGTTTTTTGTCAAAGTACTCAAACTTCCTTAGCATTTTCTCAATTGAATGTGCTAAGGATAGAGTATAGCCCTCTTTCCTTTTGGACACTTGCATTCCTAGGATCAGGTTAGCCTCACCTAGGTCTTTCATATCAAACTGGTTAGATAAATAATTCTTAGTATTATTTATCAGTTCCAGTGAAGATCCTAGAATAAGGATATCATCAACATACAAGCATAAAATAACATAACTTTTATTTGTATTTTTAGAATACAAATATTTGTCATATTCATTTGGCACAAAACCAAATTCTATAATGACTTTGTCAAATTTGTTGTGCCATTGCTTCGGAGCTTGATTTAGGCCATAAAGAGATTTTACTAATCTACAAACCTTATTTTCTTGACCTTTAGCAATAAAACCTTCAGGTTGCTCCATATATATCTTTTCTTCTAAATCTCCATTTAGAAATGCTGTCTTTACATCCATTTGATGGATCAGCAAGTCATGAATGGAAGCTAAGGGTAGAAGGGTTCTAATAGAAGATATTCTAGCTACAGGAGAGTAGGTATCAAAATAATCTAATCCTTTTTTCTGGGTAAAACCTTTGGCTACTAATCTAGCCTTATATTTTTCTATTGTACCATCGGCTCTAAGTTTCTTCTTAAAGATCCACTTACAACCTATTGGTTTGCTGCCTAAAGGAAGGTCTGCTAAAAACCAAGTATTGTTCTCCATGATGGAGTTGTACTCATTGTTAATAGCTTCTTTCCAGAAATGGGCATCAGGAGAGGATATGGCTTCTTCATAAGTTGAAGGATCACCCTCTATCAAAAATGTGAAGAATCCTTATCCTAAGTTCTTTTCAATCCTTTCTCTTTTACTCCTTCAAGGTTCTATGACTTGTTCAGGTTGAGAACTGGGTACTGGATCATGAGAACTAGTAGACGGAGTAAGAGAAGGGTTAGAGAAAGATGAAGGGGTTCTATCCTTGAAGGAAAAAATGTTTTCAAAGTAAACTGCATCTCTAGCTTCAATGATTGTATTATTAGAGATTTTATTTACTTTAGAATGGGTTACAAGAAATCTATTGGCATTACTATCTAGGACATATCCTATGAATACAACATCCACAGTCTTAGGTCCTATCTTCCTCTTTTTGGGTTCAGGAATTCCTACTTTAGCTAGATATCCCCAAACTTTAAGGTAATTAATCCTAGGGTTCCGACCTTTCCACAGTTCATATGGGGTCTTATCATTAGTCTTACTAGCTATCATATTAAGAATATAACAGGCTGACAATAAGGCTTCTCCCCAAAGATTATCAGGGGCACCAGAGCTGAGGAGCATGGCATTGACCACGTCTAAAAGAGTGCGATTTTTTCTTTCAGCAACTCCATTGGATTGTGGTGAATAAGGAGCAGTTACCTCATGAATAATTCCGTGCTCTTCACAGAAGTTAGTCATTTCATTTGAGGTATACTCTCCCCCACGATCTGATCTAAGGATCTTAATCTTCCTATCTAACTGGTTCTCAGCTTCAGATTTATAGACCTTGAATCTGTCTAGAACTTCATCTTTGGTCTTAAGGAGATAGGTATAACAATACTTTGAATGGTTATCGATAAAAGTAACAAAGTATTTCCTACCGCCTCGGGTCAAAACCCTATTGGAATTACAAACATCACTATGGATAAGTTCTAGTAGTTCAGAATCCCTATAGACAGATTTAAAAGGCAATCTAGTGTGTTTGGCTTGAACACAAATCTCACATTTGTATTCATCATCTATAGGAGTCTTAGGGATAAGATCTAAGTTCATCATTCTTTTAATAGATCCTAAGTTCACATGACCTAGTCTACCATGCCAAATATTTGATGATTCAATATTTGCAACAAAAGAAGGATTGGAAATTTTATTCATGGTACTTAAAATAAAGAGTCCATCTTTCATAAATCCTTTCCCCAAAAATAAATCATTCTTAGAGAAAACCACTTTATTTACCTCCATAACAATTTTTTTATCCTGAGGCTGCAAGAAGGGATCCACTAACAAGGTTTTTTCAAACAGACGGCACATAAAGCACATCATGGAGAGGTAGAATTTTCCCTGATGTCATCTTCAGATATATTCTTCCTCTTCCTACAATTTGTGCCGTTGAGCCATCTCCTAAAGTCACGCCTCCTCCACATGATTCCTGATAGGTTGAAAAACAGGAGCGATCAAATAAAACGTGAACATTAGCTCCAGAATCCAACCACCAATCATCAGAATGGAAAGACAAGTTTACTACAGGTTGAAAGCTTACTAACCTGAAGGAGCTGGAAGACCCATTCAGAATCATGTTAGCCTCTGGCTTGCCTTTTCCTTTGAAGGAGTTCTGGATAGGTTCTTTCTTCCTTTGGAAGCAGTTGATGGCTGTATGGTTGGTTCTACCACACACAAAACAAAATCTTCTTTGATCCTGAGTCTGACCAAAGTTTCTAGGTTTTTGGGGTTCAGGGTTTTGGTGGTGATGGTTTTGGTGATGATGGTTTTTGTGAGGAGGTTGAAAACTCTGCTTCTTTTTGAAGGTATTTTTCGTGGATTTGAGATGGTTGTTTGATCTAGGTTTTTTATGGCTTTCTACAAGGTTTACCTTAGCTGTGGCATTTGACCTAGCTTTGGTCTTGGACCTATATTGCTCTTATGTTCTAATTCTCTGTAGAGCTTGAGAGTAAGTAATAGATCCTTGTAGATGTAGTAGGTCATTTGCCACTTTAGACCAGGAAGGAGGGAGTTTATCTATCAAGCATCCTATTTTGTGCTCAGTAGAAAAGAAGGTTCCCTTGGCTTGAACCTGCCTAAGGTGTTCTTGGAACTCATGGATTTGGTCATTGATAGGTTTGTTATCTACCATGACATATTGGTTGAATGTGGTGGAATTGAATCTATCAATTCCAGCATCATCACAACCATACTCATCTTCCAAGGCATCCCAGAGTTCTTTAGCGCTTTTATATTCGAAAAATATGTCGTAGAGTGACTCCGACATAGCGCTTAAAATTCTGTGGAAGCAGTGATAGTCAATTTCCTTAGGGATCTTAGACTTGGTAGAAGAAGAGGACTTGAAAACCTCTACGTCAGACTCAGTCTCATCAGAATCATTTGAGATGGGTGTGGACCCATCAATGGCTGAAATCAGGCCTAAGGTTGTAAGCCAAAATTTCATCTGGCTTTGCCACCTCTTGAAATATGTGCCATTGAATTTTGCAGGCTTTACAGAAAAAGTCTCTTCCTTGGAAGTCATGTTTTCTAAAGTCTGTAAAAATTATATTTACTCAATAAGATGGCTTTAAACTAAAATTAACAATTAAAATAATTTTAGTAATAGACCTTTAAAATTTTAGTTTTTTAAGTTTTGATAAGGTTGGGTTAGCTGAAGGGGCCGGATCCCAGCAAGCAGAGGTTTACTAGGAACTCTTAAGTACCGGTCGCTTAGACGAATTTTCGCCTTGTTGACAGAAGGGCCCTTTCGTCTTGTTTCCAAACAAATCTTAACTTTAGAACTTTTAAAAATAAAGGAATTTTACTAAATCAATTAATTGTTTGATTTAGCCTAAATTGATATATTGAGTAAAAAGAAACTAGTATTGACAAGGTGTAGTAACACACTAATGTTTGTCTAAGGTGTCAATCTAGGAAATGATAATTGATCTATGAAATGATAATTGATAATAGCAGCCTTAGCTTTATGTAATAACAAATGTTATTAAATAATATGGTACCATCATGAAATAAATCACGATAGCATTTTATAGCTAAAACAAATAATTTGCTTAAAAAAATAGAGAAACTTTAAATATTTTCAACAGCAAATGTATAGACAAGTATTAACAGAATTAAGTATTGACAGAGTTTTGTATGAAGAAAATAAATAGTTCCGTATGAACAGTAACAGTAACAATTATTTTTTATTTTCCCGTATACTAACAAATATGATAGTAAGGAAAAAGAAATTTCGTACGAAAAATTTGTTATTAACGAAAAACCAAAAAGTAACAAGCAGAAGCAAACAAAAGTAACAAACAGAAGCTTGTACACTTTAAATTTTGCTATTAACGGAAAGCAAAAAATTTGCTATTAACGAAAAATTTCCCGTATACAAACAGAAGCTTCTATAGATTGTAAAATTGTTTAAAACAAACAGAAGCTTATATAGCTAAAACAAACAGTAGCTTATATAGTAAATTTTGTTATTAAAACAAAAGTAAGTAACAAGCAGAAGCTTGTATAGATTGTAAAATTGTTTTTTATTTATTTAATAGATAAGTAACATCCAGTAAGACAAATAAATAATTTGTAAAATTGACCTAACTCTTAGATTGTTAGATATTTCTTCAATTTTTTTCACTTAAAATCTGCAAACAAAATAAATTACGTAAATGTTACCGGCCTCCGAGGAAGTCGTGCACGTAGCACTGCCCTAAGAGTTAGCTCGGGTCTATGTGCAGACTGAATCCGAACGCCCCTAGTGGTAAAATTCCTGCTCCACCGGAATCTCATTGCCGCACACGACGTCGAGAGAATGACCCCGACTTAGCTTCGCCCAGAGCAACAATAGAGAACAGCAACGATCTTGAGAGTACGAGAATTTGAGAGAGGAAAAATAATTTTTGTCTATATCTATATATCTCTTTAGAAGAGAAAAACCCATGCATATATAGGCAACCTTATTCCCAAATGAAATAAATAGTATTAATGGGAAAACATTGATATGCATGGCTGTTAGAATTTAGGAGGAAGGTTTAGCAGTTGGAGAATTGGCTAATTAGGAAAATGAAGTAAAACACATTAAAAGGAGGCAACTAGCTAGTCGTTGGAGGGAAAGACATTAATAGACAGCTAGCTAGCCGTTGGAGGAAAAACACAAACATGGTTTTTTGGTAGTGAGCAACAGTATACAACAGAGCTGGCATCCCGTGGCCATGTGTTTGACGATTAATCGTCACCTTCTGGCAGATCTGGAGAGCTTGGGCATAGATGTGATAGTTCCTGGGTTTGAGGAGCAGATGTGGGGTCTTCAGGTGCAGTCAGAGCTGATGGACAAAGTCAGAGCAGCTCAGTTTGAGGATGAGGCTCTGAGGGTCATCAGGAAGCAGGTCCGGGCAGGACTGTTGGATGAGTTCTCTATAGCGGGAGATGGGTCGTTGAGGCATGTGTAACCCCTCTTCCCGAAATTTTGATAATATTTTATTTATTAAATGGTGATTTTTTGAGTTTTATAAATAATTATTTAGTTAATTATTATGATAGAGGATTTTAGCCATGGTTGAGTTTGGAGTACAAGGAGGCTAGGAATCATGGCACGGATAGTGCAATAGCGTGCTTTGGCTAGTGTATTAGCCCTGCCAAGGAAGGCCGAGCCATAGTGATGTCCTAACTAGGAAAACCGGACCAAGTTGCGACTTAACCCCATAGAACATTTTTAGTTATTTATTAATTATATTATTAAGTTAGGGAAATCAATTGTACCATTTTAGCCCGGACTGGACCCGAACTGAGCTAAAGCCCATTAGTCATACGAGACATCCAATGACATTTGTGTTGACGTATTTGGTAAGATTGTGTTGTATTCCGTTTTAATAGCCCGATGAATATTTCTAAGTATACGTGTTTAAATATCATAAATATTCTTATTAGTCGATATTCAATATTATTGGTATAAAATAGGTCATTGTACTTTTTGGAGATTATTATTAGACTTCATATAATGGTATATAAACACCATTATTGTTTTAGTAATTTCGTGATTATTGTTATTATTATTATTTTATTATCAGGTTTATTACTATATAATAATAATATTATTATTATTATTAAGTGATATTATATTTGGCAAATAAACGTTATAGGTATATATATTCCTATTTATATAAATAGGCCCTATAATAGAATATATTGGGTTTCTACTTAGATTTTATAGAAATTACTATATGAATATTCATAGGAGTATAGATATATATATGCGTATAGATAATATATTCATGGGTGTATATGCATAGGGGTGTATATGCATATATGTATGTATGTAAATATGTATATACTATATTTGAGAGTATGTGTATCTATAGACGTAGATATAATATATATATGTGTATGTGTACATGTATACGTATGTAAATATGTATACATATATATATATGTATGTGTATGTATATAAATACTCGTCTATATGTATAGATATATATAGTTTGGTATATATAGAAATGTGTGTATATATAAATATGGATAATCTATATTAGTTATTGTATAAATATTCCATATCAGTTATTATAAATATAGATAATCATATTAGTTATTATTATATATATAATATAGAGAGGCTAAAGTGTTTTTCCTACTTGAACTTTTGAACATTGATACATGCTTCTTTCGGATTGCAATAGTAGCAAGCCCACAGCAGCTTCCTGGACAGGCCAACCCAAACAATATTCCACCCGAGCTTTTCCACTTGGGTTTTGGCCACCCCAAACATTCATCTATCAAACCGACCCCCCATCTAATGTACAACCGAACACAGCTGATTGTCGAGCCCATACTCGGCCAAACGCAGTGGACCCTGCAGTCCGGCCCAACACACGAGCCCAGGCCAATCCAGCTCAAACCGAGCAAAAACTCCCCAAACCCAATACTAATAGCAATACCAGCCGAGTAGTAGTAGCAAACCCGAACTCCCCACAGTCCGTATCCAACCCGAGCCTTGCGCGGACATATATATATATATATTTCGTGAGAGCGCGAGGGGAGAGAGTTGTATCGAGGAACCCTAATCATATGCGGCGCGCCCCCTACCCTGACGTCGGACGACCATCCCCGACGCCTGCACGTCGAGGTTCGACGGCGGCATTCGCCGGAGCGCGCGAGCGCACAGCCGTTCGCACGACAGCAGTGTCACCACGGAGGCCGACTTCGTGGTACGTTTTCTCCGCCTGTGTTCGATCATTTTTCGAACCATAAATTGTTTCAAAGAGCCTACTTAACCCCCTATCAATCCCTCTAATTAGATTCGTTTGGTTTGCCTTATATAAATTATATAAATTCCTGAAACTTCGGGAAAAACCAGCGAGGAACAGAGTATCAAAACTGTTCTGGACCCCCGACTTGGAGGCCGTTTTCACATCAAACCGTGCGCCGTCTCGAGAAGTTACCAACATGGAACTTAATAACAACATATACATGAGTAAAACCTTTCTTTTACTTTGTTTTTATTTGCTGTGATGTAAAAGTTATCGACCCGACAACTTGAGAGAAAATCTGATTTCAAAACTTGAAAAAAAAAATTTGATCCACACGACGTGCGTCACGCCAATTCGGACCACGTGGTCGCGCACCGTAAGCATCGAAAGCTGCGTAACGGTGTTGTGGTCGTGTGGGCTTTGACGGAATTCGAAATGGTCGCGTGTGCGCGACGAATTTGATGCGTATCCGTCGAAATTCACCGTATCGTGCACATTGCAAATTTCTCAATTACTTTGTGCACGTTCGTCAGATCGAGACGAAACTTGCGCCAGCAGAACCGTATCGTTTTTCTGGTCCTGCATGCCAAGTTTGGTCCGATTCTGAGACAGTGGATAAAATTACCGTTTTGCGGGCCCCGCGGTTCCACTCAACGGGCGATTTTGTGCACGGCCCGCCGGAATCCAACTTTGGATATACGGTTGGGTTCGTATCGGAAAACTGGATTCGTAGACATGTAGTTTGACGATTTTAGAGACCGTTGACTCTGGCACACTTTTCGGTGCAAAGCGGGTCCAACGGCGGACATCGTTTTGACCCAAAATTACCGTTTTGCCCCTGTGTCCAGAATTGGACTTAGGGACAGGCAATCCTAGCTAATTGGACTATTCTGAGATCATTGGTATTGTTTATTTCAGCTTCCGGGGACTGTTGTACGGGTTTTGACTATTGTGGCACATTGAGTAGTTCAGATTGTCGGTTTCACCAGCAGAGGACCACAGGCGAGTACAGTTTATTGTCTGCATTTCGATATTGATCTTTACTATATTTCATTGATTAGTCATTGGTTATGTGATATTTTTATACTCTATTATAAATTATTGAGTCGGGAATGAGAAGTACCAAGGATGTGTGATCAGACCGTAGACCTTGTAGATCTCGTAGACATTGTAGATCTTGTAGACCTTGTTTACTTTCCTGCAGTAGATCTTGTAGACCTTGTTTACTTTCATGCAGTAGATCTTGTAGACCTTGTTTACTTTCATGCAGTAGATCTTGTAGACCTTTTTCACTTTTATGCAGTAGATCTTGTAGACCTTGTTTACTTTATGCAGTAGATCTCGTAGACCTTGTTTACTTTATGCAGTAGATCTCGTAGACCTTGTTTACTTTATGCAGTAGATCTCGTAGACCATGCGGTGTAGTACCCCAGACCGATCACATGTCAAAGGTACTTCTAACAGTTGGGGAAAGTATTTTGTGTCTATTTATTTGCTATTGGTTTTCTGTATTTTCTGTTTATTTTCAAAACTCATGATTGATGTCTAACCTTTGTTTTATAGTTATTTTCATTTATTGAAATTGCATTCAGTGAATTGTGCTCGTTCCATTCCTGACTGGAAACCAACATTTTCAGGTTAGCCGTGGATTCACTTAGCTTGGGAAGTGACGGGGGATACTTGCAGACAAAAGCCTAGAGACTAGCTAGATAGTTGAGTTGTAGTCATACCTTTATTTGTGCAAGTTTATATTCTTCCACAAATGTAAAACTTGTAATCTTTGTAAGTTAAATTAATTATGTGAATGAGCATTGTTTGTGATTTTGATCTTCATGGCCGTGACAGCGTTCTACCGCCGACACTGCGGCATAGGCTGGCTTGGACACGTCTCGTATCCGTTTAAAAAAAAACGGGTGCGGGTCGTGACAGCATGGTACCAGATTGTGCGTGTCGAACGGAGGACTTCGGGAGGAGGTTCTTCAGGAGGCGCATCGTTCTCAGTACTCTATGCATCATGGAGCCAACAAGATGTATAGAGACTTGAGATAACATGTTTGGTGGTATGGCATGAAACGCGAGGTGGCTCAGTTCGTTTCTACATGCTTGGTGTGCCAGCAGGTGAAAGCCGGGAGGCAGAGACCCGGTGGATTGCTCCAGCCACTACTCATTCCTTAGTGGAAGTAGGAGCATATCACTATGGACTTTGTGTCTGGACTTCCGTGCTCTCCAGGAGGGAAGGATGCAATTTGGGTCATTGTTGATCGATTGACCAAATTGGCCCACTTTTTGCCTTTCAAGGTGGGTTTGTCTACGGAGAGGCTGGCCGAGATGTACGTACGACAGATAGTCCGATTGCATAGGATGCCAGTAAGCATAGTCTCGGATCGGGACAGCCGATTCACTTCCCACTTTTGGAGGAGTTTGCAGCTTAGCGTAGGCACATCGCTCAAGTTCAGTATCGCATACCACCCCCAGACAGACGAGCAGTCGGAGAGGACGATTCAGACCCTCGAGGATATGCTTCGTACCTGTGTTTTGGACTTCGGGGGATCTTGGGAGGACCACCTTCACTTGGTAGAGTTTGCTTACAACAACAGCTATCAAGCCAGTATAGAGATGTCATCTTTCGAGGCTCTATACGGACGGAGGTACCGTACTCCCTTGTCTAGGGATGATGTCGGCGAGAGGGTTTTGCTTGGCCCTGAGATGGTAGTGGATACTGCAGAGAAGGTCAGGGTTATCAGAGATAGACTTCGGGTGGCACAGGACAGGCAGCGGCATTGGGCCGATAGCCACCGGAGGCCGTTGGAGTTTGAGGTATAGTTTAGATTTTCTAGTATTTGAGTCTGATTGTGATTGTTTTAGTTCAAGCTTTAAGTCTTGTGTTTTTGTTCTAGGTTGTTGATCTTGTATTTCTGCGGATTTCTCCAATGCGTGGCACGATTCGTTTTGGTGGTGGCGGGAAGCTTAGTCCACGATACATCGGACCTTTTCGTATCTTGGGTAGGGTCAGTGCAGTGGCTTACCGACTGGAGTTACCGCCTGCACTAGAGGGAGTGCACAACGTGTTCCACGTGTCACAGCTGAGACGGTACGTGGCAGATCCCAGTCACGTCTTGGACCACTCCGAGATCGAAGTGGGACCGACACTCAGCAATCCAGAGAAGCCGGTTGAGATCTTGGACCGAAGAGAGAATGTGCTCCGGAACCAGGTCATTCCCTTGGTTCGCGTTGCATGGAGGCACCACTCTCCAGGTGAGTCTACCTGGGAGAGAGAGGACGACATGTGGGAGCGATTTTCCTATCTCTTCGAGCCTTGAGGTAAAATTCTTCTTTTCTTTCCTTGTTCTATTCATGTCGCTGTGTTAGTTTCTCATTCAATTTCGAGGACGAAATTTTTTTTAAGGTGGATAGACTTGTCACACCCACATTTCACAAATAGGGGTAAAATGGTTATTTTTATATTTCTGGGAATTTTAGAAATTTTTATTTAATTTTATTGTTATTTGGGGATTTTTAGAGTCGGGTTCGAATTTCAGCTCATTCCGACTTGTATCGGGGATCCGGGGTAGCTTAGACTCTGATCAGAACCCAATTTTAAGTTAGAAAAGGCCTATAAAATCCCAAAAATTAGTCTGGTACCTTTAGACAATTTTCCCGTGACTTAATCGGTCAATTTATAGATTTTAACTTGGCCATTATGACCCCGAAAAATTATTTAAGTCAATTTTGACCTGGAGGAGGCTTGGAGGGCATTTTGGACATTTGCTAAATGTCCCAAGCCCCCCCCCCCCCCCCACATGGCCGGCCACCTATGGAGGTCCATCCCACTTCATTGATTTCATCTCCACTCTCAAAATTCTCCCCCTTTTAGTTCTTCCCCAAACCTAAACCTAAACTTTTGATTTCATCTCCAAAATTCTTCCATTTTCCTTCCTTTCCACTCAATCCTTCAAGGAGAGGGTGCTAGCTTGGAGTAGGGAGCAAGGAAGAAGAAGGAGAGTCCAATTTCTAGGGATTCTCGTGTCCGATTCGAGTCCTATTGGGTTTAACCTTGGGATCTAACTTCCAAGAGGTAATTCCTTCTCTAACCTTCTCTTTTCTCTTGTATTTTAGTAT
>JANAVB010012196.1:2599542-2627267 GCA_029216955.1 Iris pallida
TCAGTTTTACTTGCCTTGTTCTAGCTCTAGATTTACAGCTTACCTTGCCATGATACTCACATGTACATTCTATGATTTCTTGTATATACTCTCTATTTACAGTCTTATAGCTTTTGTCATATCTTGTGAACTGTTGTTAGTTGATTGTACTCGTTCCATCCTGACTGGATATGTTGACAGAATATTACAGATGCTGATGAGGAGGATTACTGTACCTACTACGGTTCGGATGACGTAGTGGGCTTAGACTTGGAGACCTTGGTCCAACAGGGCTTAGCTCCGCCCGACGAGCCTCTATCTTAGTTTAGTTAGAGTAGATATTTTGGACTGGACCTTGTCTCCAGCTTTCTACTTATGCTTATGTCATATATATATTATATTTTGGGTTGTATAACCATATTACTCTGTGACTCTTTCTCTCTGTTGAGCTGGATTTTGGACTTGTGATTATATCTATTTAGTCTTCGTGCCATGATTTCTTCCTTCTAGATTGTGATTGAGTTTATCAGTATTTCATATTATATAGCTCCGTGCGGAGATGACAGGTTGTTTGTTGGCTAGTAGACCTACAGCGTTCTACGCCGTTTTTACGGTGTAGGCTGGGCGTTGTCACGCACTTGTGCCCCTACCTAGGGTGCGGGTCGTGACAGTCACCCTCCACGGGCTCAATCTCGGGTGTTCCCGTTGGTTTGGTCGCTGCGGTAGTATCTCGATTTGCCGCAAGCGTAGTTACCAGTTGGGTCAAGGCATCCAACTATTTCTGTTGGGCCTCTATTCGAACCTGTTGTATCTGGTTACGTTCCTCATTATCCTGCCTTTGTAATTCCAACAAGGTCATGATCCGTTCTACTGGATCGGTCGAGGCAACTGGTCGAGTAGGGGCCATTTCTCTACAAAAGAGTATAACTTCTGTCAGTCTCATAAAATATTATGGACTTATTGTATGGGACATTGGTTTTCATAACTCAAAATCGGGACTCTTTTGAAAGCCATCAAAATACTTTATATACTTTTCGAAAACAATATTTGCAAGAGGCCAAGGACGTAAAACTGTGCTCTGATACCACTTTGTCACGCCCCGATCCCGCTAGGGTCGTCCGTCTTGCCTGGATCCCTACGGGATCGATCGTCCTCACTAAGGCGTGATGCCGTGCAAGCCTAAGTTGTGCTTGCACAAGGCCATGTACCTGTACAAAAATAACTAGTCAAGCAAAAACACACGCACGTACCCACTAGTTAAGAAAAAACACGCACGTACCCATTCATTGCAGAAAACCAAATATTGGACCCAGAGATTTGAAATGGAAATACTTCTTTTATTCATAAACTTGATAGGAATACAAGTACAAAGCTTTAAAAACTTAGAGTGCCTTATATTGGCTACATGATTCTCTTTGAAACTCTCTCTTGAAAATAGTCACAATGCCCATACATCATATCCCTTTATTACATGCTGGAATTGAAAAGATACCTTCAAAAGGAAAGAAAACTTGAAACTTGACTGGAATGAAAATGACGCTTCGAGGCAGTCCACAGCTCTACTCGACCAGATGAGCTTTAGTGTCTCACTTGAAATCCTCCTGTCTCCTTTTGCTTTCTAAAAAGGATGCCCACAATGTAGGTCAGCACACACCATGTACTGGCGAGCGACTTTTGGCCGAACTCGCAAATCTCTGCACTAAATCAACATGTGAAGCTAATATTTACTAGTGATCTTTCTACTTGTCTAGGTTCTTTTTTTAACAATTTATAAGAACATGATAGTAGAAATATATCATAAGCAACTTACCAATGCCGGCAATCATCACTGCACAAAAACATGTTAGCATAATTTGCATAACGAGTAATTCATGTTTCATTCATGCAGATATTAAAGTTGTAATTCGGGTCATGCAGGTGGACTATTCTACATGTGGGTCCATGGGTTATCCCCATGATTAGCCGTTGTGACTCTCCGGTTCAGCTCGTCGCTAAGGACTCAGATATCGACTCCCATTTTTACATGGAGGCCCTAATCTCTTCTAGGTCGAGCGGTTCCAGGTGCCCCCAGATACCACCCGAGAGACAAATATTTTTCTTGTATACAAGTTGTTCGAGACCAAATGCATGCTCTAGATGAGACACATTTGGACTTATGCACAGATATACGACACGTTTATTTTGTGCCTTTTTGTTCATCTCAACACGTACAAGTTCGTCTGTATATGTTTACATTTTCAAGCATACTTAGTAACCGAACAGATGATCATTCTTATGGAGCAGATAGAGTAGCAATACATATTCTTATATTTGATTCAATTCAATTATCTTCTATTATCTTTTGTTGTTGTGGTATCGTTGATCATCGGGACAAGGCAACAGAGTGGACTAGAGATCATTTTTTTATTAGGCGTACAGATCAATGTTTGTTCGGTTGAAGCAACTCACCGAGAAGAATCTTAGTAGAGAGAAGGAGGGACTTCACGCGTCGTTCACGAACAGTTCACGCGTCCTACGTTGGCACCAACAGTTGATTAGCATACTTCGTCTCTTTCTCTCAAGATTCAGAATGAATGCAAAATGCGATGAAAGCGAACAATGAAAACCAATCATCGAAAACCAACATAAAAACTCATTCATCAAAACCAAACAGCGAAAGAAAACATCCAACAAAACTCTTGGATTCATTTTAATAGAAGTCAATCCATCAATTGGAAAGGTTCATTGCATTTCATCCGTGATCAATCGATATCGGCAAAGGTTTCCCCAAATCTTCAGTTCAAGACTGAGTCAGCAAGCCGTAGGTATTACATAGTGGACCGCGAGGAGCGGGGCACTACAGCTGCTGCCCCCCCTCCAAATCAGCATAAGAAGCAGCAGCAGCAGCAGCAGGGATTAGGGGCTGCTGCCCCCCCAAATAGCAGCTATTGGCAGCAGTAGCAGCAGCTATTAGCAGCAGTAACAGCCACAAATCAGCCCCCTTTGACCCCCCCTTTTTACACCCTAAGTACCCCATATATATACCCCCCCTAAATGGCCTATATGTGTGTAGCTTTGAGTGAGATTTTGGTGAGTTAGAATGCAAGTTATGGGTTAGCTATTGAGATAAGTTAGAGGATAGTGGGATAATGAGTTAGAGGGTAGAGTTTGATGGTATTAGATAAGTTAGTGATTGAGTTCTAGTTAGAGTTAGTTAGATTAGTCAAGGGTTAGAGTTATATTTATGTGGTATCCCTTAGATACCAAAGTGGTATCTCATGAATCTCCACTATCCTAAGGTAATGCAATTTTATCCTTTTTGACTTTTAGATATCAAGATACCGTGATACGGTATCGAGATTCTAGGAGAGGGTTTAAGTACCATATTAGAGAGTGGGGAAAAGCTTAGAATGAAGTAGGAAGGTCTAGAGTTGGAGTTAGAGGCTAAGGATCGGGTTTACCTTAGAAAGGATAAATGGGGCATGTTAGGATAATACCTATTTCATAACATATGGGTTTAATACCTTAAGATATAGTTGTAATTATGATTTTTGCTTGGTAATGGTTAGAAATAGTGGACTTAGACCAGTTTTGACCTTGTTTGACCACGGTTGACTATTTTGACCAAAAGTCAACCGAAAGTCAACCGTAGCCTAAAAATTGACTAGAACTTGACCGAACTTGACCAGTTGACCCAAAGTCAACTGTTAGTCAATGTTAGTCAAGTTTGACCTAGAGTTGACCTAGGGTTGACCAGAGTTGACCAGTTGACCAAAAGTCAACTGTAAGTCAACCTTTAACTTAAATCGACATTATTTGACCTTGTTTGACTTGTATTGACCTAGTTTGACTTTGTTAGACCTAATATAACTTAGATTAGTACTGTATAATCTAGTTTGACCTTGTTTGACCTAGTTTGATGTGCCTTGACCTAGTTTAACTCAATATGACTTAATTTTATTTCCAAACCATTATATTGATACAGTATTCCATCTATAGGTCCTCGAGGCACTGTTCTTGGACTCAGTCGACTTATTCATCACATTATAGGTGAGTACATTCTTTGATAACTTTTCCAATTTATGATAATTGTTATAATTTATGTAATTAGTGTAGATATGCTTGTTCTTGACACATTGGTCACACGAATTGGTATTCATGGATCCTGACATGTGATGTTATTCCTCGTTATCTTGGTATGTATTGTACAAGTTCCCTTGTAGTTCTTGTACAGTATATGGACACCGATTCTTGAAGAGACTTACTCTCTTCTCGTAGAATCCCGTATCATAACATGTCTTGCGTGGATCCACTCTACCAGTCGGGGGCGGAGAGTATTAGTGTAGATATGTGGTCAAAGCCTATTGTGCACCCATTGTGCATCTATTGATTGTGAGTGTTGATCATACATCCCACGTATGGTTATCCAGGCCTGTTACTATTGTGTAAGTTTCCAAGCCGGCCACATATTGTAGTTAGTACTCACACACCTAGATAGATGATTCTTGATTCTTGTATATGCCATGATCAATTTTATTGCCTTGTTCTAGCTCTAGATTTACAGCTTACCATGCCATGATACTCATATGTACATTCTATGATTTCTTGTACATACTCTCTATTTACAGTCTTATAGCTTTTGTCATATCTTGTGAACTGTTGTTAGTTGATTGTGCTCGTTCCATCCTGACTGGATATGTTGACAAAATATTACAGATGACGGTGAGGAGGATTGTTGTACCTACTACGGTCCGGTTGACGTAGTGGGCTTAGACTTGGAGACCTTGGTTCAGCAGGGCTTAGCTCCGCCCGACGAGCCTCTAGCTTAGTTTAGTTAGAGTATATTTTTGGACTGGACCTTGTCTCCAGCTTGCTACTTATGTCTATGATATTATATTTGGTATTGTATAACCATATTACTTTGTGACTCTCTTTCTCTCTGTTGAGCTGGATATTGTACTTTGTGATTATTTCTATCTAGTTTTCATGCCATAATTCTTTCTTCTAGATTGTGATTGAGTTTATCAGTATTTCATATTATATCCTCCGTACGGAGATGACAGGTTATTATATACTTTTTGTTAACTAGAAGACCTACAGCGTTCTACGTCATTTTTACGGTGTAGGCTGGACGCTGTTACGCACTTGTGCCTCTACCTAGGGTGCGGGTCGTGACATACATGTATAGAGGATCAGGCCAACCAAAATGGAAAGGTATGCACCAGTAGTAAAAGGTCAGGCTATACCCTACGTGTGGTGAGGGTGGAGCTGTACACATGTAGTAACCAGTGGGGTATTAATCACATGACCTCTAATAACTTCCCATTCCCGAGTAGTATAATGGATCCGGACATGACACGTCATGACATACGATTCAAAAGCAGGGGGCCAGCCTACTTTTAAAACTGTGTCTATACAAGTACATGAAACAAGATCAAACATGTACTAATATACCAGGTAAACCAGAAATAACATCTCATGACAAGATCCAATATATACTAGTCCGTGTATCATCGTGTCAGAAATCAAGTAAAATACTATAACTGAATCAGATATAGTAGATATCAAAGCAATAAAAACTATCAGAGAATGTACTCGCCTGTTGTCCTGAGCTTAGGAATCCATACTACTACTCAAATGAGCCACGAAGGTCAACTTGTGCAACAGTCTCCTAATGCTGAAACAGACAACCAAAATTTTTAGAATGGTCAAATTACCTAGGATAGCCTGCCCATAAGTCCAATTCTGGACACATAGGCAAAACAATAATTTTGGGCCAAAACGATGTCCGTCGTTGGACCCACTTTGTACCAAAAAATGTGTCAGTATCTACGATCTCTAAAGTCGTCAAACTATATGTCTACGGGTCCGATTTGATGAGACGAACCCAACCGTATGTCCAAAGTTGGATTTCGTTGGGCCGTACACAATTTTGCCCGTTGGATCGGGTCGCGGGCCCGCCAAAGTAGCGTTCCATTCGACCTTCTCAGAATTGGGCCAAACTTGGCATACAGGACCAAAAAAATGATACGGTCCTATTGGCGTAAGTTTTGTCTCGAGATGACGAACGTGCACAAAGTAATTGACAATTTTGCAAAAGAGTCGATACGGGGTATCTCGACGGATACGTACTGATTTCGTCGCGCACACGCAGCGAAATCGGGTTCCGTCGAATCCCACACGTCCACAATATCCGTACGTGCCTTTCGATGCCTATGGATTGCGACCATGTCGTCCGATTTGTCGGGACGCACGCTGTATCTGGAAAAATTACTAAAAATTTAATTTTTTAAACACTATTTTTCTTGATTTTGGAAATTGGTTTCCACGAAGCATGGTTGATGAAATTTGATTCTACAAGAAGGGTTTTAAAGGGGTATAGGTTGTCTACAAGTGTCTTCAGGTAGATTTTTAGGTTCGTCCATCCATTATTCCAGAAATGACTTCCAAATAGGCTCTACAAACAGTTTTTAATGTTATGTTTTGAACAGGTTTTCGATGAACTTTCCATTAATTTTCTGGATAGACTGTTCACTTACAATGAAATATACTTACCAGGATTCCTAAAGGGTTATATTTGCTCTCGAAAACATTTTACGGATCGAAAAATTATGGAGCGATGAAGGAGGAATCGAGGTCGGAAGTTGTGTACCTGGTGTGGGTGTTGCTGCAGCGGTGAACCTCAACTCGCGTGTGCGGCCTTACATCGGCGGTTGCTGGGCGGCCTCCGACGTGTCAGAGGCGTCGTGCTGCTGTTGGGGTGGCCACTGGGTTTGTGGGTGGGAAGAACTCTCTCCCTCTCTCTCTCTCTCTCTAACATTTTATGGAAGAAGGGGTCGGTTACACACAGAAGGAAGGAGAAGAGGTTTGTGTGTACATGTGTGTGATGTGTTTGCTTGGGTGTAGGTTTGCTGTTGCTTGTTGTTTGCTGTGGTCAGGGGGGGGTGTGTGTGTGTGTGTGTGTGTATATATATATATATATATATATATATATATATATATATATATATATATATATATATATATACATATATATATATATATATACACACATATATACACACATATATATATTTATATAAAAGCTATTAGTTAACCCATATACATAATATATTTATGGACCCTATCACTACACCAAAATGCTCATTTTGGAATGGAGAAATTCCGTTCCAAAAAATTTCAGGAACGTCTTTATTCCGTGCCTATTTTTGGGCTGCCAAAATGCTTAGAACGCCATAAAAGCGTTCCAAGGGAAGATTAATAGAACGCTTTATATGCGTTCCAGTGAACACCAATAAAGCGTTCCTAATAAAGGGTTCCAAGGGATAATTTTTGGAACACATTATATGCATGCCAGTGTTGGAACACCAACACAGTGTTCCTAATGAGTAGTTCAAATTAATCTGTACATACCTGCTAGAACGGATACAATGTGTTCCAGTGCTGGAATAGTAGAAATACGTTCCTATCAATTTGCAGATTCTTTGAAATACCAATCCTATCATTTGAATTTATATATAGATAGATAATTTTTAATTCTCTTGAGATTTTATAAAATTAAAGTTGATTACAATATAAACGAAAGTAAGCAAATATCAATAGCATAAGTACATGCACAATAGATAAATATAAAGCTTTATTGACTAACAAAGTCAAAAGTGTCTTACAAAAATATTGTATATATGTTTAATACAATTTTGTTAAACTACGATGCTAACAAAATGTCCTAGTATTGTGAACATAATTTGAGATCTCCTCATTCTCTTTCTTCCCCGTGATCAAACTCTTTTATTGTTGGATAGCCATAGGGCCTGCAAAGTTGAAAGGTCAAAAAAAAATTAGTGGAGAAAAAAATATATCATAAAATATAACTTTACAAATCCATCCCAACTTTCAAAGGAAAAAAATAGATATTTCACTTGTTGAGGTTATATTCTTTATTTTTTTGGAAATACAAAACCAAGTCATACATCATACACTAGAATATTTTCAAGATACATTCTCACACACAATAATCAAATACAACCTAAAGAGCAGCATGATAGAAATTGAACACACGAATCGAATAACATAAGACAAAATTTCTAATTCTCCGGTCAGATTTTTTTTGACAGCCTGTCACATTTTCCAAATTCATTATTTTCTGAGCAAACTGGCTACAGATATCAACTAACTACATGATAATGCATCGAAGGAAGGAAAAGAACCGAACCACATTCACTAAAGGTCACAATTTATAATTGGTTCTCATACGAGACTTTTTTTTATTGCTTTTGCTTATTTTTCTTCTAAAGAAAATGCACACAAACACGACTAGACCAGAGGAATAACTGAACATAGTATATCTTACAAAAAAAAACTAAGTGGAACAGAAACAGAGAACTATCTGCTGTTTAGGAGTTATAATTACATGCTAATATGAATTCGTAATACATTTAACTGTAATCTAGTTGCACTTGAAAGACTGGATACTGCTTTTCGATAACTTCAATATGAATTTTTATTCTCATTGCCAAGTGCCAGCACCTGGATATGCATTTTAGATTTGGTTGTTGGTTGGGGGTTTTCATATATCTATTCTATGGCTGAAGATACAGCTCATTGATTGATAAGGGTTCCAAACTCATGAAAGTTTTAACATGAGTTTCAAACTAATGAAAGTTCCTATAATATGAATTTCAACATTGACAAAGGTAAAACTAATGAAAGCTAATCGATTCATGTATTGTTAATCATTTGAAAGGTATGATAGGAAATACTTGATTCAAGGGATCATTATCAATTGATAGAGGGTGAACACTACTATTGCCACTTTCTTTCTTTTTTCAATTCAACAAGTTTCTTTTTGACTAATTTTTGTATTATCATTTGTAAGAAAGCTAACATTAAAGTAAATACAAGATGATAAGAAAGTTTTATGATCTCACCGTAAATGGTTCGTACTCGTATGAGTTTCTATCCATAATTCAGTCCGGGAGATAGGGATAGTAGGATCTTCCCGCTTTGCCTTCTGGATAATCATCGATTAATTTTTAGGTGTAAGCTTAACAATAAAAATACAAATTTATAAAATAGTAAAGTCGGATCTAGAGAAAAATTACTATCTCATACTCTATCATTGTACTGCTCTTCTGCATATAAAGCCACAATAAATTAGTATTTTGTAAATGAAGACAGTTATGATAATTTTCATATATCTGCAATGAAGACAATTTGTCAATATATTATATTTATGGAATAAAGGCTAATCCACTTAGATGAAGACAAAGATAATAAAATTGATTCATATATTGTTTGATAGGATATGACTCTATTTTCTATTACCTGGGACAAACTCCATTTTCTGCTTTATTATAGTCTAATTGAGTAAGATACATTATTTGATAGGATACAACACCATTTTCTATTACCTGGGACTCTAAAGCTTATCCATACAATGACTCTGAAACTTATCCATGCATTGACTCTAGGATACAGCTCCCATAGGCAACGACTCCATTTTGATAGGATTAGACAAACTCCATTTTCTATTACCTGGGAACTTATCCATACAATGCTTAGGCTTTAGCTTAATTTTCTGTTTTATTAACCAAATTTATTAAACAAAGTCCCAATATCCTATATAGACTTAAGTCACTAAACAAAACCTACTTTCCGGGTTAGGAAATTTGTTAAAGAGGGATATCAGAGACATGGTAATCATCATATCTGAGGAAAATCTAAGCAAAAGCTAACCAAAAGGAAAATCTACTCTGCAACACAAATTAGGAGTTTCGAGAATATTAATGACAGTCCCTACAGACAAATCACTCACAACATGAAAATTAAAAAAGAAAGTAAATCACTCTGGTAGATCACCACCTAACCAAAAGACAAAATCCTTGATAGGTCAACATACTTGAGAAAGGAAGCAATGTAGTACAAATGCAAGTAACTGTAAGGTTGTATAGTATAAAGTACATGTAATGCCTTGAATCTAGCGCTCTCTGCATGCTTCATTAATCCAGCTAGACCGTTAGGCTGCCTCATAGCCATTGTCCCTCCGGTCAGTCAAGATTTTGTGCGGATACATGATCTGCAATATTCATATTAGGTGTCAACTCTATTGTACTTCTACATCCATGAACATCTATGTTGCAATTATCAAAGGATGAACAGGAAAGAACCTAGTGGTTGACATCCCATAGTATCATGTCCTGAGGAGCATTGAAGAAGTAGTAGAGGGCAACCGTGAGCTCTACCACACCAAGGATCGAGCAAAGGTGGCTGTGAGCACCCTAAATTTCGGGTTGATTTTTTTAAAATTTTTTTGATTGATTTAGTTTTGATAAATAATTTATTATGTTATTTATCTTTAAGTATACTTTTCCGTGCCATTGATATTTGGAGTGTCAGTGATGTTCAACTCTGGAAATCTTCTTCATGAGTTTTGTAGAGGACATGATTGCCTTCATGACGGTATATAGTATCCCATCCAAACTTGTTCCCTTGTACTCTTTTTGCTTCGTACAACTTCGGGTCGATTTAGACCATTTGATTATTAATTAATTTTTTCACTCTTTTTCTTGATCATTTTTAGCACGTTACCGTGACTTTTTATTTGGGAGCACAAGACCAGTCAGTTTCTTGAAACCAACTCATCATGTATGATCTACTCGAGACGCTCTTCACCCTTGACCTTCGTGTCCCACTCAGATACGTCATTTTGTGCTCCATTTGCTTCGCACAATTTTCCTGACACGTGACCCGATTTTATTTCATCCCACGGTGTCGCATTCATTTTCCAACTTGATTTGTGGGTACCCTGTCGACCGAAACCTGTCAGCCCCAATTATGGACATGGCCCACATTGAGTCTACTACCCGTATGACACTTGTGTCCCATTTATTGGAACCCTATGTGCTACTTATTTACTCATGATCATCAACACCTATTATTTATTCGATTATCTTGCCATGTCGGATTTAGACCCAATCCGGCTCCACCAAGTCCAGCCAGCTTCGTGTTACTCTCCATTACCATCACCCTCAGCCTCATTACCCTTAAAAAATATTAAGTACTCATCCTACCTATTTTTTAATATTTATTAGAATTTCTATTTATTTAAATCCCCATAGGAATGGCCATTTCCCTCTAATTAATTTTAGCCTTTGGATTCTCCAAACAAATCCCATTCATTCATTCCTACTTGCAGCCAACTCCCCAACACAAATTTTTCCCACACACAGCCGGCCCTAACTCCCATGTTACTTTTCTCTCCCTCTTATTTTAATTATTGCTCTTCTCTCTCTTTCTAACATTTTGTACACAGCCAACACCAACACCACCACTTCAAAAAAAAACCAACACCACTATTGCACTACACCGAACTCCTTCACTCGACCTCCTCATCGGCCGAGCGCCGTCGGCCACCACCCCGGCGAGCTCAGCCCCGACCATCGAGCTCCTCCATCTCCTCCTCCTTTCCTCCTCCTCCATTCCTCCACCACTACACCATGGCCACCACCACCATCAACCATCAACATCTCCACCACCATCAACAATCGACCGTCCTGTCACGCTGGGACGTGCGCCGCCCGACCCCGCCGGGCCAGGCCGGGCTGGCGCCGCCAACGCAGCAGCTGCCAGCAGTGGCTGAACGCATGCAGGCGGGCACGCGCGTGCGCGCGCTGGCCGCCGTCGGACGCCGCCGTACCACCGCGCGGGCCCCGTGGCCCCCTGGCCGTGCGCCCCACCCCGGCGAACTCTTCCCTGGCGGCCACCATCCTCCGGGACGCGTCGTCGAGACGATTCGTGCGTTTCGTACGAAGTTCCGTCGTGACGCGCGCGGAATCAATTCTATTTTGGCGCTTCGTCGCAGCGACTTCGCACGCATTTTCCCGAGAATTCGACCGTTGGATCGGCGATTTCTTCGCTCCGTCACAATATAGGTATATCCACCTTCACTCCTGTCAATTTTCATCCGTTGATTTTGTCGTTTAATACATCAAAACCGGCCACCAAGTTGACGTTTAAATTGTATTAATTTTGGACAGTTTTGCGGGGTCAACTTCGTCAGCTTGTATCTCCTCCACCGCAGCTCCATTTGGCGTGCTACCAGTTCCTATGCAAAGCTGGTATAACCCTCTTGCTACCCCTCCAGTTTCGTTTCATTGTGAGCTTGTTTGATTGGTTGAATTCGACACCAAAGTTGGCCGTCCGAATTCATAATTTCCAACTTGTAAAATTCCATTTTTGAACACGGGACTCCAGATTTCATTTCTGACACCACTAGTAGATTCGTGGCATCGTTCTGGCATATTTTTATATAAAATTTGTTAGATTTGGAGGACGTGGACCCTGGCACATTTTTCGATGCAAAGTGGGTCCCACAGTCCGGGTCAACGGGACTTTTTGACGCCGGCTCATCGGAATCCAATTCCGGATATACCGTTGAGTTCGTATCGTCATTCTGGACTCGTTGACCTATAATTTGCTAGGTTTTGGTGGATGTCACCCCCATTTCCTGTATTACGTATTTATGCTCGTATTTGATTTTGGCACGTATTTTAATTTTCTCGACTTGCGGATTTTGGTTTCTCGTAAATGGGTTTTGGACCATGGCTTGGTTTTATTTTATGGAAGTTGGTTTGGTTTGGTTCATCATGAGTGGAACACTTTAACCTACACTTTACCCTCAACACAACACAACCACCCTCATTATATCTCCACCAACTTTTTCTCTCTCCTCTTTACTCTCCATTAATTTTCTTCTTCTCCATCTTCTTCCTTCTTCCACACAACTCCCCAACCCATTAGGCAAGTGCACCTTGCCATCAAATAAGCACCACTTTTTATTTATCCATTAGCTAGATTAGGCCATGGAGAACAACTTTAGAACTTGACATTTTGTGATTTAGAGTTTCCTTTGTTCTAGATCTAGGTTTTTACTATTTTCGGTTTTACATGGTTTTGATCTATTTAACTTTGATTTTTGTATGTTTTGATGCTTCCATGTGGAAGAGAATTCGATTTTACTCAAGTTAGAACTTTGAAAATCTAGATTTGGTTTTGATTTGATCAAGTTATGAAGAATTGAAGTTTTGAAGTTCTTGGAGTTCTTCTCGGGTTGGAGAAGCAGCCCTCTCGGCCTGCGCTCTTTAGCGCAAGGCCGATTGCGCAGCTCACCCTTTGGTGAACTGCACACCTTCCTTCTCGGCCAGCGCCTTCATTGCGCACAGTCGATTGCGCCCGGCCTCTTGGGCTGAACTGCGCATCTCCCTTGGCGCACTAACCCCTGCGCAATCCACCCTCGTGCAATCCAGCCATGCGCAATCCACCCTCGCGCAATCCAGCCATGCGCAATCCACCCTTGCGTAATCCACCCTCGCGCAATCCACCCCTGCGCAGTCTACCCTTGCGCAAGGTAACCCTTGCGCAAGGCAACTCTTGCGCAGCTCTTCCATGCGCGGTACACACCCTGCGCAGACCAACCCCTGACCCCCTTGCACAACCTACTTGTCTATGATGATTGTTTATTTCTTTAAGCTTGGCTCTTCTATAGTCCTGTATATATTAGTATTCTATTAGATATTTTATGCCCATTTTATATCCTTACGCCTTTTGTCATGAACTTGATTTTACTTAATATGTTTGGAATGTCTATTGTACATGTCATGGTATGACAAGGACCTAGCATACCACGATAGTGACCCGTAGTGGTGCACTCCTGACATGACCAACCTGACATGATAGTGGCCCGTCGTGGTGCACTCCTAACAGCACCCTGACATAATTTATCTTGATAACTTGATAGTGGCCCGTGGCGGCGCACTCCTGACTTGACTTGACTTATAACTTGTAACTTGACTCGTATAATCAACTTGACACCGTGGGTGTTCCTGCTTGCTTGTTTGTACAATCCAATTATCTTGTCTTGCATCATGTCTAGGACGTGACTTCCTGGGTACCACGGCCAGGGACTCGCGCTAAATTGGATTAGGCTAACGATTAGATCAAACTAGAACATGGAGAATTCCCAGTCACAGGCAATCTCGTTATCTGGGCGCTTTAATGGACTTGTAGCTTGCCGCCGAGTAGAGCACATTTCCAGCACACTGTCATGTGTTGCACCCTCTAAGTCACCTAAGGGTACATTTGTCTCCCGGGCAATGTACCCACCTATAACTCTCAACCCGCGGAAGGATAACTAGATAGTCTGCAGGGCTTGGGACTAGAAATTCTCACTTGCATCTTGTTAGTAATTAGGCTTGTGATAACCCTAGTTAGTTAAAGTAGTAAGCCGTAGTACTTGCTTGGCCGATTGTGAATGGATGGTGTCCAGCCTTGTCTAAGTCTTGTCTAGCTCCAGTACTTGCTATCTCCTGAGCATGTTTGTTTTACTTATCTTAACAATAAATGGGTAGAGACAGTGAGCTATTCAGGCGAAGTGGTACAATCCCGGTCCTTGTTTGGTTTAAGGATTGTAACCTGGCTCCCGGAATGGTTCCACGTCCCTAGTCGTTTATCGCCCTGTGTACTTTACTACTTGTACTTTCTTTTATTCTTTATGTTCTGATATGCTGGCTTTTGTTCTTATTTGTGGCCTCCTTTGTGGCACTTGCTCTTTCTGGGGTTTGACCCAGCTGGTTTTGTGTGGCCAGATTTCGGAGCAGCTCCCGAGGATCTACCAAGCTTCCAGCCCAATGGTGACAACTAGACGGAACCCGGGCCAAGAGTGGGTTTTCTTTTTTTCACCCACTTATATGTAAATTTATTCTTTTGAGGCGTTTAGCCGACGAGCACCTGTTAGCTCGATGCACATTTACTTACTGTCTGCCTACGGGCTGTAAGCATGATTAACAAATCCTAGGGTTGATCATGTATGACTGAACTCTTGCTAGTCCTATCATTTTGTACGACTAGCTTCATGATCATCCAATATGTAATATTTGGGACGCCTTATATATATATATTTGATGCTCTAACATCTTGTAACTCTGTTAATTGCTTGAGATTGAGACAATAGGCTTGACCTTAAGAGACTGCTGGCTTGTAGTAAACCCTCATATCTAGACAGCCGTGACCGTATAGTTGAGATATATTCTATTTCAATATACGTAGCTGGCTATGTCTGCCCCCGCTCTCCAGTATTCTGGTTCTGGGGCGTGACAGTGGACATTGGACCCGGCACGCATTTCGGTGCAAGTCGGATACCAATATCCGGGTCAATAGGTCATTTTGAGATCAGCTCATCGGAATCCAATTTCGGATATACCGTTGAGTTCGTATCGTCATTCTGGACTCGTTGACATGTAGTTTGCTGAGTTTTGAGAACGATAGCTCCGGCACGCATTTTCGTACAAACCGGAATTTCAAGTTCTGGTCAACGGACCAAATTGAGATCGGGTCAACGGAATCCTATTCTAGAGATACCGTTGGGTTCGTATCGTCATTCTGGTTTCGTAGACATATAATTTGTTATATTTTATAGACTTATTTTCTTGCACATTTTTCGGTACAAAACGGCTCCGACACGGACACCGTTTTGACCCGAAATTACCTTTTTGCCTTTGTGTCCAAATCGGATCGATGGGTAGGCTATCCTAGCTAATTTGACCATTTTGGACACGTTGGCGATGTTATTTCATCATCCGACAATGTTTGTTTATAATTTCTCTGAGTTTAAACTTTTTATAAATAATTAATAATTAATTCCTGTAATGTTCGTATTTCGGGATTAGTACAACAAAACTGAGATCAGTCAATTCCAGTGATCCCATATCGCTAAAATTGACAAAATAAACACGTGGATCACTATAATAAGATTATCAACTTTATCGTTGATCTTCTTATCTCGATTTGCGTGTCTTAAGCTTCGACGTACGAATAACGAAGTACACTTTACATCTTTAATAAATAGACTAGAATTGATCCTGTTTGACCAGAGTTGACCAGTTGACCCAAAGTCAACTATAAGTCAACACTTGACCTAGTTTGACTAGATTATTGACCGGAGTTGACCTAGAGTTGTTTTGACTTAGAAGAACCTAGGATAATACAGATTGCTTGTAGAGATTTATTTATTACAACTTGAACACCTTGTAACCTGTGTTGCTTTAAATAGAACTTTATGGCTTCAGTTGGACCCCTATACCTATCAGCTGTTCAGGTTATCAGGCGAGTACATTATCTGATCATTTCATATCTTGTTTAGGATTATATTTCCTGCTTTAGATTACTTTACATGATGCTGACACGTTGGAAACACGGATTAGTACTATATGGATCTTGTTGTGCGATGTTATCCCCTTAGCGGATACATCGGATATTCGTGTTCGTGAACTTTATCGTGAGCATCGTGTACTCCTTGTATTCGTGACATTCGTGTACAAATCGTGTGAAATCGTGTATATTCATGTATTCACATGATCTCGTGTGCGACTATACTTCATGTGCAATAACATAACTTAGCTAGATCCTTGTGTATTGATTGGGGCGGAAGAATAGAAGTGGTTATGTAATCAATCCAGTAGATTACTCGTGTACAACCTCTGTAGATTACTCGTGTACAACATCGTGCCGTTTACATAACCATCTTGTGCTCTGAATCACTAGTCACTGATAGTTCTCTATATATTGTAGCTATTTACTTACAGTCTCTCTCTTTTACATCATGTTGTTCTTCAGTTTCCTGTATCTTACTCTCTAGCATGTTTATATTTCCTAGTCTGTTATGATTTGTTGAGATGTACTGTACTCGCTCCTGTCCTGACTGGACCTGTTGATAAATTTTACAGATAGCTTGGAGATTGCCTGCTAGCCTAGAGGAGACACAGTAGAGGTTGTATAGATAGTTATTTCAGTCGTCTTGAGTTGTATTATTATATAGATTACTGTATTTGAGCTTGAGATGTATTTCTGGATTTGTGTATCTTAGACACTTAGACTTCTATCTGCTGTATCTCTTTTGGATTTCATGTTTTATCTATCTTCCATTATGCTCTACCCTAGATGTGATTGAGTTTACATTCTGCTATTTCACCCCCATTCGGGGAGTATAAACTGTTTAGTCTTATACTGTTAGATGCATTAAGACATAGGACAGCGTTCTACCGCCGACACGCGGCGTAGGCTGGACGTACCCACGTCTCGTGCCCTAACTCTAGGGTGCGGGTCGTGACAGTGGCCTCCTGTTTGGAGACATAGAAATTGACATTTGAATGCACCTCGTCTGATAGTGCTTGAGTTCCTGCAGTGAATTAATTATCATGTATATGGTAATATACGCCCACAATATTGAAACTAAAGTGATATACAAAATGTCGATCGAGCAAAAGTTACACATCGGCCTTACCCTGATTGAGAGGTTCTTAATATGGATTCGATAGTTGATAGTATCCAATAAAGGAGTTGGTGGTCTCTGTGAATGATACTCTCCAATCTCTGATAAGGAAGCACGGGAGGCATTTCCTGTTCCTAGTCTAGAAAATCGAACAAAACATCTAGTTTAGATACCAACTGCTGATTAGAAAATAAAAATTTTGCTAAATTAAAACTTCAATAATGTTTTCCAAGTTATCTCTTTGTACTTGGGTCTATGTTTCCTTAATTATCGTTAATGAAACCCATGGGAATTGTTTTTTTCCAAAATCAAGAAAAAAAAAGCAGTACTATAATCATGGGTATTGAGATTTAGCTTGTGATGTATAAACAAAAACTTTAAATGGTGCTAGTATAGGCATTGAGATTTAGTTTATGGCATATAAACAAAAACTCAAAATGGTGCTAGTATCAGAAGGTACTATGCAAGAGTAATAAAATAAATACAATTTAGAAATTGCATAATGGAACTATTGTCTTCGTTTGCTACATTTCTTATACAAGCATTCACTCTTAAAATTAAGATTTTCGTAAATAGATTCTACATTCTGGCAAAGGAATTCTCCAAGTTTAGAGGAACAGAGCATTGTTAAGATAAGCCTATAATGTTGTCCTTTTACATCTTACTCCGAATAAAAAAAAATTTTAAATCTCATAATCCCTTGATATAACTATTTGTTACAAGATTCGAGAAATTTTGCAAACTATTACTTTTGACTGCAGACTATTTGCACATGCCAAAAGCTTGTAGTGTTAGTTGTCTTATAAATGTGAGATTTTTTCTAAAGGGAAATGTTTTTGTCCTAACCCCAAATCAGTACATGAATCCTTGTTTTTATTTATCTAATAAAATTTAAGATCCAAACCATCATTCCTGAATAAAGCAGTGTTGAGCTTCAAGTCATCCAATGGTAAGATTTGATAATGGTGGCTATACATCAACAATTGTACCCAAAAAAATGTTAGAAATCCAAATGCCCCTTTCTTGAATACTCAACACTCTACGCTTCTTTGCATCAGTAGATGAACAATATATATCAGCCATGTTGAATCAATATCTATACAACAATAACAAAATAATCCAAAAAGATTTATGATGGCTAGAGGGGGAGAGAGAGAGAGAGAGAGAGAGAGACCTGCTTGCAGTGGAAAGAATATCGGAGCTTGGCGGTCGATTAGCCGTACCAGTGATTTGATAGTGCCTATGAGTAATTTTGTTTCCTTTGCTCCACTCATTTATTCTTATCACAACTTTTCTTTTCTTTTTCTTGCTCACCCTTGTAAAGTAATCTAGTAAAGGGAGAAAAAAAGTTGCAAATAGGGAAGTCACCTTTTGACCAAGGGGCAAGTATCCTGACAACTAAAATCAAGTAATATTACTTCAGAGGAAAACCTCATGCAAACCTTGTCTCTTGTTGCAGGCCATATGTACAAATAGGCACCAACAGTTCAAACCAGATGCATTGATCAAACAACTTCCTAATAGCAGGTGCAAAAATAACGTAAATGCTTTATATCAATCTTGTTGGATGCAATACTTTGTAATAAACAACTTCCTAGTAGTGGGTCCAAAAAATAACAAGAGAGAATAAAAACCTGATATAAAATAACCAGATAGGCACTTATACTCACAACCACTGACCAAAACATGATATAACAAAAACCTGTTGTAACAAAAACCTGATAGGCACTTGGACTCACAAGCAATAATGAAAAAATGATATTACCAAAACACGATATAACAAAAACCTGACATTAAACTGTAATATAAGAATAAAAAGTGACAGAAAAATGTAAACATGATATAGCAATATTTCTAGCTAATATGCCTAATTAGTTGGCGTCTCACTCTTTGTAATTACGAACATTTTACTACCATTTGATTGGAAATATAAATCATATTGCAACTACATGATGGATATCGACTCTGAGGTGCTCAAAGAAAATTGGCAATGCACTTCGCGAAGCTCTTCAGCTTCTTCTATATATGACTCACTGTGTCATAAGCCATGTGTGGAAAGTTGTTGTTAGCATGTAGACCGATATAGACTTAAAGTCTAAATGTAGTTGATTTCTTACTAATGTCAGGTAGGAAACTAAGATACAGACTTAATAGTAGCATCATATATATATATATATATATATATATATATATATATATATATATATATATATATATATTTTAATAGTAGCATCATATATATATATATATATATATATATATATATATATATATATATATATATATATATATATATATGATGCTACTATTAAATATATATATTATATATATATATATATATATATATATATATATATACTACTCTATGTCAGAGATTGAAACATCTGAGCCTATGGTGGCTCCACAGAGCACGCCAATTATGATTTAGAAAATCATATTATAGCTTCACTTCAATGTTACTGCGGTGGGAAGCAAGCCAAGCAAAAATATGTCATTTGCTGCTGCTTTGTATAAAAACAACACAAATAGATATCTATTATCTCAAAAAGAAAGAAGGGGAGAGATTTCTAAAAGCTATCAGGTATATATACACCCAATATATGTCTCTTAGTATTTTATCCCTGAAATACTCGAGTGCGAAGTTTGCTTCTTTTGTAACAGCTATGGTGAAAGTTCATGTGTGCCTAATCTTATGTTAATCCAAAGGACTCGTGAACATTGATATATGGAGAAAAATTAAAACCTGCGTACTAGTTCTAGGAGTAGATTTTCTCCCAACTACAAAGACTCGCGATCAAGCCCATATGTGAAACCCGTAAATTTCCAGTTCATTAATTGAATCAATTAGCTAAATATAAATCATTTGGTAATTTAGGAAAATGCATTTTTCTGGAATTTTAGAGTTTAGACAAAACCCGTAATTTTAATTAAATTAGAAATTTTAGTGTTAATTTTATTATATAATTTGTTTGCTAAATTAATTATTATTTTTAGGAAAAACTATATTTTTAGAAAATTATTAATCCTAAAATTTTATTTTGGCCTGACCTGTCCCGAAACTGTTCTGAACCTATTTTGAACTATTTTCGAAACCGAACCCAATTCCGATTTTCGAAACCATCCTTAAGTATTATAGGCTATATTCATATTTTATATTTTAAACCAATAGAATTCTTTTTATTTCCATTTTAACATTCAATTAAACCTCTCTTTTTCTCTCTCTTAAATGCTCTAAATCAACAGCAAAAGGAATAAACTTTCCTTAACTCTTTTATTAACTCACTTTCTCTTTATTAATTCTCATTTAAACCGTAGCTAAGAAAAGGTGGTTCTTTTCCTCCCAAATGGCCGAGCACTTTCCCTTCCCCTTCCCGAACGTCGGAGCCCCCTCGGCTTTCGAAACCGCCGGGCAACTCTTCATTTCCGGTAACCCCTCTCTCCACCTATATAAATACCCCCTCTGCTCTTTCCTCCTCACTTTATCCTCTTCCACCACCCGTGCCCCGATCCGTGCCCCGATCCGCGCCCCGATCCGCACCCGCAGCCGTCCCAGGCCGCGCCTTGTCCGGCGACCCAACCCCGACGTCGACCGACCCTCCCCGGCGCCCTCCGCGTCCACCCCTTCGGCGCCAGCTCCCCGAGCGGCCCCGCCACAGCTGTTCCGATTTCGCAGCACCCCGTCAGCACCGATCATGCCGCCTGTACTCGATCCGCTGTCCGTCGAACCTTGCGGGTCTCGATCCTTTCCCCGTGACCGTGTTCGTGATATTACAGCACTGTTCGTGTGCTTTTGGAGTTTTTCAGGTTCGCGTGGATTTCTATTTTCCTAATTTTACACCTGAGAGCTCTAGCCGAGCAACAAGGTATAATTTCGTTGTCCCGTTTCCATTTTTATTGTCTATGATGAGATTTGGTCCCCGAATTTCCTCGGGAATTCGGTCTTTGGTTTATGTCTTGGTTTTCGGAATTCCCGAAACCATTTTGGTTCTGTGGTTTCATCGAATTCTCGAAATTTCCGAGATTTGATTCGGGAAAGTTTCTGTGTTCGGAATTTCCGTTTAAATTCAAATTTTCGAAAATTTGTTTCAGACGGGTTGATTTCGGAATTTCCGAGATGGTCCCGGAAAAGTTTCTGGGATTTTTGGATTAGTTTTTAATTCGGATTTTTCCGAATGATAGTTTATTTACAATGGTGTTCCGATCCTATTTTGGGTTTTCCGAATATTTTTGGGAATGTTTATGTGGATTACAATTTATATAAATAGCTTCTGGAATTATTTATGGGTTTTCCTGGTTTGGGACAATTTTACTGGTTGTGTTTTTGGCATTTTCCCAGTTTTGGGTTATCCTGAAAATAGAGGGAATGCTGCCGAAATTTTTATAAAATTTATAAAGGAATATTTTTAAATCGGATTTAGGAAATATTTTATAAAATAGATTTTTGGGCGACGACCATATCGGTCAATGGGCCCTTAGCGAAATGCAAACGAAACCGGTTTTATCCGGACGTTGAGGCATTAGCTATTTTGACGATTGGACCAAAGTCTGAGACTTGAAATTAATTTAAATTAATTTAATTACTAGTTTTATTTTGTGATTAATTTCTAGAAAAAATTTTAAAGACTAACAAATGTTTTTCTTCTTATTTAAATTCATGTAAAATGGATTGTAAGGGCATAAGCCCAGCTTTTATTACTTTCTGTGGTTTTGTAATAAGTTAGTGTAATTTTTATTCTTTTCTGGTGTGGTTGACGTAAACACGTAAAATAGTAAAATAATTATTTTATAGAAAATCAATATTATTTTCTCACATTAAATAAATTAGAAAAAATTACAAGTTATTATTTAAACAAAATTCACATTTTTCCTCATTTAAAGAAAAATATTATTTTTAAATATAATATAATGAAATACAAAGTTTTGTCAAATAATTAAAAAATACGATTTTTTTTTCCAATAAAAAGTTAAATTGACTTTTCTTCGTAAGTTAGAAACTCACCTCGATAAGTATTCTAAAGTAGAGTTGTAAATAACCTAAAATTTGATTAGGACAAATACTAGAGATTGTAACTAGCACACCTAGATATGGATTGAATATTGGTGCTAAGTCAGGAATTCTCAAATTGTAGTATTTCAAGAACATACTTGACATCTTCTTCGGTTCTGACATCTCAATCCAGTCATAACAAAGGCAAGTACATTTTGTGGTAGTTTACAATTATTTAGTAATCGTTTTATTGCAAGTTTAAACCACGATGCAACACGGAACTCTCTCTGAGAGCCTTGACTGATTGACTGTTGGGTACTGGGGGAGTAGTGTAATGAGTATGACCACATCCAAAATAGTATACTGACTGTGTTAGCTTACCCCTCATACACACGGGGATAAGCCATATCGTATCAATAGGATACAACTGTACAACCCAATCCGGTCATATTTATTGCCTATTCACATCACAATGTTTTAACTGCTGGAAAACTATTTATTTCAAATTGTTTAAAAGTGCATAACTCTATTATTATTTCAATTGTTGGATTATCATGAATTGTACTTTGCTCCCTCCTGACTGGAGACCAACATTTTTAGGTTATTGCGTCGTCAAGGATCTGATGTCTAACTCTGGTCCCGTAGAACTTGGAACCTCAGAATCTTAAGAGCTGGATTAGTATTTATTTTTCTTTTGAAAACAAGTGTAATAATTGAATGTTGTATTAATGTTCGTTGTATTTCAGGCTTATTCAAATTGAATAAAATATTTTTATATTTCGTTAGAATTTTATCTGCATGTGTTTCACTGCTTGATACAGCTTACTGCCGCCGTCTCAACAACGGTGCAGGCTGGGCATGATATGATTCGACCCGAGAAATTGGGACCAGGTCGTGACACCATAAAGTCATATATTTGCCAAAACAACTTTTATCGCCAAATTAACAACTTAAGAGTCTGGTTGGGTTTCAATATTTCATGACAAGTTTCAAGTTGCCAACGAAACTTCAATAATAGAGATTTCTCATGAGACCCCGAATGACATTTTCCTGGGGCTATGGGTATGAGACCATAAATGACATTTTCCTGGGGGCTATGGGGACCTCAAGTACTCACTTAACTGATATGTTCCATAGACAAGATGAGAGAATTCCAGAAGGAGTTTTCATATGATAATCATTGCATGGGTTTGAGTAATCTCATGAAAGAAAGTTTGGCAAAAGCAGTTTTCTTATATTTTTATATACTATTAGACAATCGTATATAAAGAGAATTTATTAGACTCACCATCAGAGTATAGTAATGGACCGAAAGAAAGGAGGAACAAGAGGGGCTACGACGACCCAACTCTTGCTTGTCTTTCTTATTATCCTCCTGCAAGGATTATTAAGAGCTAGGCCAACCATTATTGATATTTCCCAGATACTCTTTACTAAGTTCACCTAAGAGTAGCATTTTTCTGCTACTGTCTCCAGAATCCATCTATCTGAAGTCGCTTATGAGGAGTAAAGTATAATGAAACTTCCGATTTGTAAGGAATGTGAATTTATTCCTAAAATTAATAAGAATCTCTTCCTAAAATTTATAAGAATTTCCCGCTAAAGAAAAAAAAAGAACCAAATTTGATAATAATTTGTTGCAAACACATGGGCACTAATTTCTTGCATACACATAGGCAAAAAAACTAAAGCAAAATTGATACTGATTTGATTTCAGAAATACAAATATACAAAGGAGGTGGGTGTAATCGAACTTTGATGAATGAGAGTGCACCACAAAAAAAATATTGAACCAAACCCCAAAATTAATTCAAAGTGAGACCCTAAAATTGATAAGAATTTCTTTATAAAAATTGCACAAAATACTGAACCAAAAAAATCTGAGGAGTGAGAAGAACAAACGTGAAAAAAAAGTCGGAATAGTCTGGCAAGTCGTCGGTATGTCGTGGTAAGTCGATCTCCTCGCCCGAGATGAAGGTTAGGTTGATCTCGTCGCCTGCGATGAAGCCTAGGAGGTTGATCTCGTGGCCTGCAATATATTGGAGGGAGGGAAGGAAGGGAGGAGGGGAGGAAAATCTAAAAAAATTAGGGGGAAAAGAAAAGGTTCACTACACCAAAAGAGGTGATTACCAACGGTTATTACCGTGACAAAATTTTTTTGTCACGGTAATAACCGTGACCGTTTGGGCGTGATAAATTTTTGTAACGTTTTTTGCCACGGTTTTAACCGTGACAAAATTTGTTCTTGTAACGGATATTATAACAGTTATAACCGTGACAAATAGTTTACTTATGTAACGGTTATAACCGTGGCAAAAGCTTTATTTTTAGAAAAAAAAAATGACTATATTTACCATAAGCCTATATTCAAGCCACTTCACAACGAAACTAATTTAATATGCCTCCAACATCATAACATTGGACAATCAGTAAATGTGCTTTGAGAATGCTTAAATATGTAATATGTGATATTCAGTAATACTTCCAAAGAAACTTAAAGTTCATGAATATAAATGACAGCCTTTCCATAGAAAAATAAAAATTGCATACACAATTCACAACAAAACTGAAATAACTAAATCATTTTTTTTACAAATTCCACTCCCATTGATCATATAATAATCTGAAACAATATTATTTTGGAATCTCCAAGATGATACACAGTTGTTGTTGTCAGCAGATATGCAACAAACTTTGCCATGTCGCCAGCAGCTATGCAGCAAACTTTGCCATGTCGCCAGCCAAGAGTTTTGTACCATTGTCTATTAAGAGGTTCACCAGCTCATTGTGTTCTCCGAATATGGCCTCCCATAAAGGTAAATCCTTGTAGAACAGTCAGCATTGTAATTGCCATCAGAAGAGCAATGTCATCAAATTCCACGTGTATAAGAGATTATACTAAATATCCCCTGAATAACTAACAACTATTTAGCAGATTAGAAATGTAACACTTACAGGAAAATCTTGTATAGGTAGACGCAAAAGTCCATATTCCTTAGCCTAAATATATATCTACGATAACACACATTCTATCTTCTAAATATTTTTGCTATATAATATTAGGACACCATGTTCACACCAGTTGGGAACATCATTGTAGAAGAGGATGCATCTAACACTGTATCTTGTGAATCAAGAACAGAAAAACATTGTTTTATGAAGCTACATAGAATGTCCACGGTCAAAATGTAAAATTCAAGCAGTAAACTCTTATCCCTAATACTAATTTTGTCTCAAGCAAACTCTCATCCCTAAAGAAAGCATACCCATGTGTAGATGCAAGATGCAGACAAGAACAAAAAAGAGATAAAGCACTTTGAAGTTGGAGGGCAACAATATAGATTGGAGCAAAAAGAAAAACAAAATTCGTATTCAAGATTTACATTTCAAATGATGGCCATACCAGCTTGAAATCTTCCAAACAAATATAAAACCCACAATTAAAAACCTAGCTCGAAATCGAAATCTATAGGTCCCTCTAAAATTGCAGTCAATGGTAAGATCTAGTGGATCGGAGGAAAAAATGGTCTCACCATGAGTCTATCTGGCGATCCTCCAAGCAAGGGAACTTGGTGGTCTGGAAATCGACATAGCTCTTCAAGGCGTCGCCACCGCAGCTCGCGCTAGTGTTTCATGAGTCGATTTGTTTTTATATCACCGTCCTTACCATCGTTCAACTTGTATACAATGTTCCCCGCGTTAAGAAAAACTTCCAAAGAATCAACAATCCACTTCCTCTCTACCTCAAATTCGTCACTCCTACAACACCTCAACAAATCCTATACTTTTGTCTTTTTTCCTTACCACTCCTTATGAACTCTACCAACGCTACTTCTCTCTCCTCAAATCCTTCGTCTCCCGAAAGTCCGTCGCCCCCACCAAGCAGCTCCACGCCCGCCTCCTCCTCTCTGGCCTCGGCACCGACGTCCACCTCGCTACAAAGCTAGTCAACCTCTACACCGTAGCCGCCGACAACAGCCACCACCACCACCTCCACCTCTTCGTACGCCAACTGTTCGAACAAATCCCAAACACCACCACCACCACCACCACAACGCCATCGCCCTGCACCACCGCCTTCTCGACCTCGGTCTCCTGCCCGACAACTTCACCTTCCCCTTCGTCCTCAAGGCCTGCTCCGCCCTCTCTGCCATCGACACAGGCAGGGACGTCCACGAGATGGCCGTACGCACCGGCTGGGACTCCGACGTCTTCGTCGCCGCGGGGCTCATCGACATGTCCGAACACTCCTAACTCATCAGATCTATAGATCTCGACTCATGAAACACACACTCTCTCTCTCTCTCTCTCTCTCTTGAACTTGAGATCGATGCTCCGCTCCGATTTAATCTTGGAGAGAGGGAAAGAGAGGTATAGGGTTTAGAGATAGATGAGAGGAGGAAAAGGGAAAAATCGTGGAGGAAAACAATGAAAAATGAAAATTTATGAGAGAAAAAGAGAGAAAATATTTTAGTAACGATTTTTGTTTTATTGTCACGGTAATTACTGTTGCAAGTCAGTAACGATATTAACTGTTACAAATTGATAAAAAAAAGCGTTACAAAATGTCTATTTTGGTGTAGTGGTTTTTTATTGGAACACTTTCGGCATAATATGCACGTGTGTACCATCCTAAATTGGAACGTATTTAGAACATTATACTATTGTTCCTAACTAAATAAAAAAATTCTAAAAATTATAATAAACTATATCAGGAACACTTTTCTGATCTGGAACGCTTTTATTCCGTTACAGACACTACGTACAGATAAAAAGTGTTCCTGATTGAAAATTGTCTAGTGTTCCAAAATTATCATTTTGGTGTAGTGTATATTTAATATAAATATATGTATGTGTGTGTGTGTGTGTGTGTGTGTGTGTGTGTGTGTGTGTATATATATATATATATATATATATGTTGGTTTGGTGCGGGGGGGATCGGGCTGTTAGAAGCTCCCCCGAGCGGGCTCCGGCTGGGAGCACCCCGCTCGCCGGAGTCCTCCAGCTGGCGTTTGGCTGGCCCGTGTGGCCGGCCGGCTTCTTCCACGCCGGTTCGGGCCTCTCCTGCCCCCACACCCCGGAGCCCCCATCCCCTCTTACAGAGGGGTTTCCCCGACCTCCTTCCATTCCCCCCCTCGGCGTCAGCGGAGACGTCGCCCCCAGCGGTCCCGAGCCAGGCTCCAGTCTCCCGTCCACCTTCTCCGGACCCACCCCCTCTTGGCGTCGCTCCGTCCCCCCTCCCATCCACTCTCACCGTGCCCCCCCCTGCGCGGCTCCCTTCTCGGCAGCGGCCCTCATCCCGCCTCCCTCGCCTTTCAGTGGCCTCCGGCCTCCCTGGCCGTGTCGTCCTCGTGGGCTCCTCCCCCATGCGACCCTGACGGGCCCCCGCCGTCTTCTCCCGGCCTCCGCCTCGACTCCCCAGGATTTCCTTCCCCTTCTTCCAACTCCGCCCTCCTC
>JANAVB010012196.1:3255919-3309558 GCA_029216955.1 Iris pallida
AGAGAGCATCGACGCCACCCCAGCAGACATACCGTACCCCTACATCACATCACCCAACCCCGCCAGTTAGAGCCCCGGGACCCCGACATCAGCAGCAGCAGCCGAAGGGAGGTTTTTGTGCATTCTGCAAGAGGGTAGGCCACGAGGCTTCCATCTGCAGGAAGAAGTTGGGACAGTGTTTGGCTTTTGGGTCTGCCACCTATCAGCTTCGAGAGTGCCCAGTAGCGAAGACTAGAGGGCCACTTCCGACTCAGCAGCAGAGGTTTGTGCAGCATCTGCAGCAGCAGAAGGGACCTCAGGGGAAGATTTATAGTCTAGCTCTTGAGCCAGAGCCGGAGCAGGTTTCGGAGCCAGATTACTTAGCTGACGTCATCACAGGTCATGTTTATTTGCATACTTTTCTAGCTCTATTTTTGTTTGATTCTGGTGCATCTCATAGCTTCCTATCATTAGAGTTTATGCATAAACACCATATAGTAGCTACACCTACTGCGGAGATTAGTAGAGTGATGAAGGAAGGAGGACCAGTGCCTATTAGAGCTATTTATAGATGTTCTATTTTTATAGCCGGGAGAGAGTTCAGGAGACGATTCTTTGTGATGTCACTCCTCGGTTATGATATCATATTGGGGATGGACTGGCTTAGCTATGCCCATGCATCTATAGATTGTCATGAGGGTAGTATTTTGTTCAGTCCCCCAGGCACAACACCATTCAGTGTCAGGAGGACAGGGCCGGAGATCAGCCTAGAGCCGAACTGTTGTGCGATAGTTGGGGACGTAGCACCGCCACACCCTATCATCAGGAAGTTTATGGATGTATTCCCAGAGGATCTTCCAGGGCTTCCACCTGACAGAGATGTGGAGTTCACCATAGATTTAGTGCCGGGTTCATCACCAGTATCCCGGGCTTGCTATAGAGTGAATCCCAAGGAGGCCGTAGAGATGAAAGAGCAGATTGATGACCTATTGAAAAAGGATTTCATTCGATCCAGTGCTTCTCCATGGGGAGCGCCAGTGCTCTTTGTGCCTAAGAAGGATGGTAGAGTCCGGTTGTGTATTGACTACCGGGCTTTGAATGCCATCACCATCAAGAACAAATATCCTCTGCCCAGGATAGATGATTTGTTCGACCAGTTGAGCGGGGCAAAGGTGTTTTCCAGGATAGACTTGAGATCCGGGTACCACCAGGTGAAGGTCAGGGCAGCAGACATCCAGAAGACGGCGTTCAACACGAAGTACGGGCAGTACGAGTTTCTGGTGATGCTATTTGGTCTCAAAAATGTGCCAGCTGTCTTTATAAATTTGATGAATAAGACATTTCACCAGTATCTGGATAAGTTCGTCGTAGTATTTATCGACGACATCCTGATATACTCGAAGACGTCGGAGGAGCAAGCAGAGTACTTGCGGATAGTTTTGGGGATTCTGAGGTAGGAGAGATTATTGTCAAATTACCGAAGTGCGAGTTTTTTTAAGACCGAGTGGAGTTTCTCGGCCATGTAGTTACTGGAGATGGAATTTCGGTGGATCTCAGGAAGATTGCTGCAGTTGAGACATGGAAGGCTCCGACGTCAGTTTCAGATATCAAGAGCTTTCTGGGTTTAGCAGGCTATTATAGAAAGTTCGTCCAGGACTTTGCTAGGATAGCTGAACCCATGACGAAGATGACGCGGAAGGACGCAGAGTACATTTGGTCAGAGGACTGCCAGGCAGTTTTTGAGGAGCTGAAGAGGAGGCTGACGACCGCTCCAGTTTTGACTTTACTTTCAGGTTCTGGAGGTTTCACCACATACAGCGATGCTTCTGGGAAGGGGCTAGGATGTGTCCTACAGCAGCATGGAAAAGTGATTGCTTATGCATCTAGGCAATTGCGGACTCATGAGCAGAATTATCCTATCCATGACCTAGAGTTAGCTGCGGTGATCTTTGCACTCAAGTTATGGAAACTTATACGGAGAGCGTGTGGAAATTTTTACTGACCATAAAAGCTTGAAGTATGTGTTCATGCAGAAAGAGCTGAACATGAGGCAAAGACGATGGTTTGAGTTGATAAAAGACTTCGACATCGATTTACAGTATCACCCCGGGATGGCAAATATGGTGGCAGACGCGCTGAACAGGCATCCGATGGCATGGTATCTGATAATAGATCGGTATTTACGGGAAGACCTGGAGAAGCTCGGTATCGAGCTAGTTCAGCCAGGATCAGTGATACAGATGATGGCGCTTGACATTCAGTCAGGTTTGATGGAGCAGATCCGGGAGGCACAGTCTACAGATGAGAGCCTTCGCAGACTTTGAGCCCAGGCTTTAGCTGGATTGCTGGATAACTTCACTATAGCAGAGGATGGATCCTTGAGGCATGGCAGCCGATTGTGCGTGCCGAAAGGAGAGCTGGTAGAGGCAGTCTTGTAGGAGGCACACCGATCGAGATATTCTATTCACCCTGGTGCTAACAAGATGTACCGTGACTTGCAAGAGCATCTTTGGTGGCACGGGATGAAGAGGGATGTATCACGTTTTATCTCGAGATGCCTAGTTTGCCAGCAGGTCAAGGCGGAGTGCCAGAGGCCAGCTGGTTTGTTGCAGCCGTTACCCATTCCCGAGTGGAAGTGGGAACATATTACGATGGTCTTCGTTTCAGGGCTTCCTCGTTCCCAATGAGGGAAGGATGCCATTTGGGTCATCGTGGACAGGCTGACGAAGTGTGCGCACTTCATACCCTTCAAGGTGGGGCTTTCCACCGAGAAGTTGGCAGAGCTATACATACAGCAGAAAGTTTGCCTACACGGAGTGCCGGTGAGCATTGTATCCGACAGAGACAGCAGATTTACATCCCACTACTGGAGGAGCTTGCAGGAAGAGTTGGGCAGTAGGCTCAAGTTCAGTACGGCGTACCATCCGCAGATAGATGGACAGTCCGAGAAGATGATACAGACACTGGAGGATATGCTGAGGACCTGCGTACTGGACTTCGGAGGATCATGGGAGAGCCATCTGCACTTGGTAGAGTTTTCATACAACAACAGCTACCATGCCAGTATCGGTATGTCTCCTTTCGAGGCGCTATATGGACGACGATGCCGCACACCGCTCTTTTGGGATGATGTCGGAGACAGAGTTATGCTTGGGCCAGAGATGATCACGGATGCAGCAGAGAAAGTTGGGATGATCAGAGACAGGCTCATGGTAGCTCAGGACAGGCAAAAATACTGGGCTGATGCTATTCGCAGACCGATAGAGTTCGCAGACGGTGATATGGTGCTAGTAAAGATATCACCTACTAGAGGGACGATCCGGTTCGAACGAGGAGGGAAGCTGAGCCCCAGATACATCGGGCCGTTCGAGATACTTGGCAGGATTGGAGAGGTAGCTTACAGGGTTGCACTTCCACCCAACCTAGCAGAAGTTCACGATGTCTTTCACGTATCTCAGCTGAGGAGATATGTTTCAGACCCCAGCCATGTGCTAGATCATTCAGAGTTGGAGGTCGGACCGAGCCTTACAGTTTCTGAGCAGCCAGGAGAGATATTAGACAGGAGAGAGAAGAGGCTGAGGAACAAGGTTATACCCTTAGTACGAGTAGCTTGGAGCCGTCACTCTCCAGGTGAATCTACTTGGGAGAGGGAGTCAGACATGAGGGAGAGATACCCTTACTTGTTCGATCCACCCGCTGCGAGGGAACCACCCGTTCCCACTTGATACCTTAAAGGTTAGTTTCGATCATAGCCTTAGTCATATGTTGCATTGTTTGCTATGTTAGGTTATTGTAGGGTCTTCAATCCTTGTGAATTTCGAGGACGAAATTTTTCAAGGAGGGAAGACTTGTGAGCCCTTGTTTTTCAAAATTTACTTAATTAGTGTTAATTAATTATTAATGTCATTTTTAGCCTTAAAATATTTATTATGATTTTTAGGAATTTTTCTAGAATTTTTAAATGATTTTTAAATGAGTTTTAAACACAAAAATATCATTTTGCAATTAATTTAAATGTTTTAATATCATTCTATAATTTTTAGAATTGTTTTTATATAGTAATGTAATTTATTGAATTGTTATAATTTTAGTTTGCAATTAACTAATTGTTTTTAATGCGGAATGCAAATTCTAATTTGCATTCAGTAACTATTAGGACCTATTGGTAATTTCCTAAACTAGGGAGGACCTAAACGCTAAATCCTATGCTACCCACCCCCGACGACTCGGCTGGCCGACTGCCACGCCGACGACGACCACCGACCCACTTTTCCCCGCCTTTCCCGGCCGATCTACCGCCCTAACAAGCCTATAAAACTTCCCCCTCTTCCCCAGACCTGACCCTAACCCTAAAACACCACCACGACCGCCCACCACAACCACCACCGACGAGCTACGCCCAGCGCCACCCAAGGGCCGTCTCGCCGACGTCTTCTCCGCCGTCCACGGCTCCCGAAACTCACCCGACTCGACGGACACCTAAGTGGCAAGTGTCGAATCGTGTCATACGTGTCTCGAATCCACGTATGTGGTTCGCCAGGACACGGGGACCCTAGTCCAGTCCTTGGACACGAGAATAGATGCTCATACGTGTCGTGCATAGCACGGACACGTAGACTCCTGTGTCCCTAACTGTACGAACACAGGATTGTTTTTATTATTTTTTTTATGTATTAAATACCTAAAACCTAAATAAAATAAACGAAAACCTAACTCTAACACAAACAGCGGGCTGACCCCCTGGCCAGCCCAACCCGACTCAGAAACCCCCGCGCGCTCAGTGGCTCGAGTTCGAGCCCCCCCCCCCCCCTTTGCTGTTGTTTCTATTTCTTTTTCTTTTCCTTTTTCTTTTTCTTTTTCTGTTATTTATATATATATTTATATATATATATGTATATACATATATTTGTATATATATATGTATTATTATACTTATTATATATATATATATATATTTATATATATTTATATATATATATATATATATATATATATATATATATATATATATATATATATAGTACTTTATTATAATATGTATGTATGTATGTATATGTATATATATGTATTTATGTACATATATGTATATATGTATATATGTATATATGTTCATGTGTATATATATTATTATTATTATATATACTATTATATATATGTATACAATATTTGTATATATATATATACTTTATAGTTAAGTATTTTCTTTATATATGTATAGTACTTTATTATAATATGTATGTATGTATATGTATATATATGTATTTATGTACATATATGTATATATGTATATATGTTCATGTGTATATATATTATTATTATATATATACTATTATATATGTATACAATATTTGTATATATATATATATATATATATATATATATATATATATATATATATATATATATATATATATATATATGTATTTTTAACATATGTATATATATATATATACATTATGTAAATGTCTATATATTTATATGTAAATATAAATATTGTAGATATACATTTTATATATATTTCACTCTACATAGAGTAAATTATCTTTATAAAATAATTTTCATATTTTTATAACTACTATGTAAAATTTTGCCCTATTAAAGTATTAATATTTATTATGTATTTTTACGTCTTTGTATTTTTTGTGTATTTAAATTACTGCAACCATTTGGTGTCCAAGCCTAGTATGGGTTTTTGGGCTCAAATGTGTTTTCACACTCAAGACCTGTACAAGTCATATTCGACTTGATTCATGGCCTTGGGTCCTGTATTTGAACTTTGGTTCAAACTATGTACATGGACAAAATACGCAGATAATTAATTATTTAATTTCAGATTGTGTGCAATGTTGTTTTTGAATTTGTAAAATTACTTAAATTGCTGTTAAAATTCTAAAAAAATAGTATTTAGATACTATGTTAATTTAGCTAATTTAGTATAATTTATACAGTATTTAATTTATAGTTTTGCCACTGTTTTGGCATATGAAACCAGAACTCATTTTCTATGTACTTAGGAAAACTAATTTTTATAAAATATACATACTGGTAAATAAATTCCAGAAAATTTATAATAAATTTCTATAATTAACAAGGATCATTTTGGTACTTTATTTTATGTAAAATTAAGTTTTTGTCTATCTAAAAAATTGTTGGAACACAATGTTCATTTGATTTATTTATTGAATAATTACGACTTGCAATTTTTTGTGTTATTTTAAGTTTTAGCCGTATTGAACCTCACCCCTCACTAGTGTAAAGACCCTATAAAGTTAGTTATAGTAGTATGTCACCCCACACTGGTCTCCTATGCTAAAGTCATCATTTTGGCTAGGTGCCTAGTCACAAGTCGTGTTTCACAAATTAGTGTTTTAGCTTAGTGTAAAGACTAAGTTTATATATTTATTTCTACAGTGATGAGTTACCAGGCATCTATAGCACTTTTATCGCAGCTTTCTTTGCTTTGCTTTGCTAGAGACAAGTACTTTTTACGAACTTTACATACTGCTATAACAATAAACTGTGATTCACCAACCATGTTAAATGCTGATCCTTGGGGTAGCAAGTTAAAACTTTGCATGATTGTATTACTTTCAGTCTCTGCCATGTTTAGGATAGTTTTCATATCTCTCACATGTTTAAACAACGGGTTAAGGGGAAACTGCTAGTAAGTGTACGTGATCATGACCCCCTTCTCCGTATGTATTTACCGAGCATCGTTACATTCTATATGTATCTGTGTCGTATGTCTGGTCCCGCGTTTGTGTATGGATATACACCGATGCCGTTATGTGTACGTATGTGCACATCGAAAAATTGATATGTACCGTTGTACATCCTGATTACCTATTGACTGATCACTCACCTACTACAGTTTTAAACTTTAAAATGAATATCTATTGCCATGATAAAATGTACCTAAAACTGAACAAACATGATATGTCATTTCTTTTCATCACATGATTAGTATTATATGTTTGTTATATTCAGTACTTGCTCCCGTCCAGACAGGATAATGTTGTAGGTGTCCTTACTGAGAAGGAGTTACTCTGCGACTCATATTATGGAGATACTGCCGAGGACCCGGCTTTGCTTTACGAGGATGTTCCTGCGGGGAACCTCGCCTAGTTGTCTTTTGCTTTAGACTTTTGAGAGTAGTCATGTATTAGACTACGTGTTTTGTAACTGGACATGTATCCAGTTTTACATTTCAGACTTGTACTTTGGATATTTTACTATATGAGACGACTTTTGTGTTTGGAGCATTTATGACATTTATTCACTTATATAACTGTTAGCACATTTAGTCTTATCTTGTTATCTCTAGAACAGCTTACTATATTTTATCCCAAACGCAGGCTGGACATGACTCGGCCCGACCCAACAATTTGGGTAGCGGGTCGTGACAGAATGATCCTCACAACCAGGATATAATGGAGTCCTTGTATTCTCCAGCAACTCCATAAACTGTACAGCATCGGGGTTCGGTGCCTCCTCAGGTGCATCATGATCATCCGGATCGAAACTAGGCTCGGCCGCGTCGAAAACCATGTTCACCAACCCATCGCCGTAAGGAGCACTGTTGTGGACATCCACATAAGGCTCGTACTCCGATGCTAAAGACACAAGTTCTTCGTGCTCGCTCCACTGATAGTAATTCGGCGTGAAACCCTTCGAGTATAAATGATACGTGACATTCACTTCTGGATGATATTTCAAGTTGCGACATCTCACACACGGACACTTAATTTTGGTACCATCCATGTACTGAGGGAACGCCTTGGCAAACTACAGAAACTGGTGTACACCCTCTATGAATTCATCCCGCACACCGCACATGTCATCAGGATGACGGTTGTACATCCACGTACGATTCCGCAGATAGTAATTCAGCTCCATAATTCTGTAAGATAGATACATCAAGGTAGTGAATGATATACAAGTGTCAAAACTTTGAAATAGTAGCTCAACCGAGGGATAGAGTTAATTGGAGGAAGTTACTGGGGAAAGTCAAGGTAGTGAATGATATACATGTATGTTTCTAATTTAATGCTTAATAAATGATAACTAGAAAGCATACAATCAACATAGGGACGGAACCACATCTAGTCTGATAGTACAGGGAATGAAGGACAATGTGAAGTTAATCCATCTGATGCCAACATTCAAGGCTCTGATACTGAAGTTTTTACACTACTAAAATAACCCAGATTAGCGACGTCAGGAGACGTCGCTAAATACGTCGCAGTACATCGCTAACACTGATTTGCGACGTATTTAGCGACGAAAAACCTACGTCGCTTATAGGCAAGTCGCAGATGGTAATTTCGTCGCCGAACGTCGCTATTTGCGACGCGGCGTCCATTGTCGCTAGACGTCGCCAAATGAGCGACAGAGAGCGACGTATAAGTACGTCGCCAACATTACGACGTAAAACGACCACTAGCGACGCTTCAAAAGTTTGTAAATGATGACGAGGCATGGCATCCACGTGGCCACGTGGGCATCGTAGCGACGTATATTAGCGACGTCGAGCGACGTAACGTCGCTAGTTAGTGACGTATAGCGACGTTTGTGTGACGTCGCAGTACGTCGCAGAACGTCGCTATACGTCGCTAATATAAAAAAAAAATTAAAAAAAATATAATTGATATTTTTGTTATGTTGTGTGTCTGTGTTTACAGTGTATGTGAAGTACAGTGTTCGAACCATCGACAGTTTCGCTTACTGTTGTATGTTTTATCTTTGATAGAAAGAGCAACAGTTCAGGGTGCACTTCTCAGAGCTTCCTCTTCACGTCCTTCACCTTCTCGGAAACCTTTACGACGTCCGAGAAAGTGAAGGACGTGAAAATGAAGCTCTCAGAAGTGCACCCTGAACTGTTGCTATTTCTATCCAAGATAAAACATACAATAGTAATCGAAACTGTCGATGGTTTCGAACACTATATTTCACATTCACTGTAAACACAGACACACATCATAACAAAAATACACAATATATTTTTTTAAAATTTCGGCAGCATCTCCTTTGTATATCAGATCATCGCTTATAACCCAGCGTAGGTATATTTGTCATCCCGTCGCAGATATCACAGTAAATATCACAATAAAAATAGGAGGCAGTGCAAAGTAAATATCAAAGACGCACATCCTCACAAACATCCAATAGAGTCAAATAAAAATGGAAGATGATAAAAAGTCTCCCACCAAGTGTATAAACAACAGTGTATGAATAAACAATTTGCCCATAGGGCCAATACATACAAGTCATAAAAAAACTAATAAAATCACTGCGGACCCCTGCCGCGCAACTGGGATAGAATGTAGTCATACTGCTCCTGGGTGAGCTGTACCGTAGGGGCAGTAGGAGGCAGTACAATGTCTGGAGTCGGCGCCGGAGGCAGTACAGTATCTGGAGTCGGCGCCGTCGATGGACCCGGAGGACGTACCTGCTCCAGCTCTCGCAGTCGCTCACCATGCGCAGCAAGGGCACTCACCACCTTCTCAGTATACTGAGCGACTGAGAGAGAAAGGCTCCTCTGCGATCCGTCCAGCTCGAGCTGTCTACGCTCCGTGCGCTGCGTAGACTCGGTGAGCGTCTGCAAGTTGGCAGCTGCAGCCTGATGCAGACTCATCAGCTCCTGTATAGTGCGCTCGACCGCATCAAATCGTCCGGTGACGATCGGAGGGTCGGATCGTCGCTCGACCGCATCAGAAATCTGCTGCTGCAACTCGCGACGCAGCTCCTCGATCTGACGACGAACATCCTCAGCTCGTGACGACACCTGCGTAGCCGAAGACTGCGCACTGACAGAGGGGGCCCGGGATGACTCCGAAGCCAAATACGCGCCGTAGGATCCCGTACCGTAGTACGTACCCTTCTGAAGACCGCCAACGGCGGTCATCCAGAGCTCGTCCGGCGATGGCTCTGCAGGCGGCTGGGAGGAAGTACCAGCCCCTCCCTCTGCTTGCGCACTAGCAGCAGCAGCAGCATCAGCCGCCTCCTTCTGTAGCCGAACAAACTCGACCTAGAACATGTTTGCTAACGTGTAAGTGTTTACTAAAGTCTCTATTGATATCTATTTTCCTATTTTCTAAATTATAGTCAGTTAATATTAGTTGAATAGAACTTACATATGCCTGCGTCGCCCTCTCGTCAATGATGTCCCCAGCCCTCCGATGGGTGACCAGGAAGACGGTCACCATGTTCGGGTCCTCACCCTTCTTTACATGTTAAAATATATTATCTATTATTAGTATTAAACATTATATCGAACTATATATAAATTAATGTCCGTCATAGAAAACGTACCAGACGACGAAAATGCTCCGTCATCGGAATGGAGTCGCCACACCACTTACCGGCGCTCGACCGCGCCACCTTGGCCTTCTCAGACCGCTCCTGGTACTGGCGCTCGCTGAATCTAGCCTTCATCGCAGTCCACTGCTCTGGCGTAATCCAACCCTGGATCGGGCGTCCGACGTGATCACGACGCTTCTGGTCGTCGATCGCATCATGGATGAGCTTGGCTATGACGGCAGGAAATTGGCCCTCGATCCTCGCCGCCCGGTGTGGTGGATAGAAATAGGTCCTCTACAAGAAGTAAAATACAAAAGTTGTATAATATACACAAATGATTATTAAAATTTAAAAATAAACAAATTTTTTACCTTGAAGTGGGCGAACCAAAAGGCCTTCCTATCTGCGGGAGCATCTGAGTAGTTGAGCCAAGGCCCACCATAGTTCTGCCTCACAAATGTCCCCAGCTGTCTCTGTACTGCAGAAGGCCGATATCTACACAATAATAATTTTTCATGAATATATATGTACATATAATCATTTGAGAAATATATAATAATTAATTAACTTACTTCATAGGCCCGTCCGTCCAAATCTCCATACGCGTCTCGCCCGGGGGAGCGCATGGAGGGTCGCTCTCACCTCCTGCCTGGGCAGGATCAGTCTGATCGCCGTCCTCCATATGATCGGCGTGGGCTCCCTCCATAGAGCTGTCGACAGTAGGAATGCTGGACGGGGGATCAGGGATGCTGGACGCGGGATCAGGAAGACTGGACGACGAGGGAGGAGTCGCCAACCTGCTAGAACTGCCCTGTCCCGGTAATGGACCGGGAATAGAAAGGCTGGACGACGAGGGAGGAGTCGCCAACCTGCTAGAACTAGCCTGTCCCGGTAATGGACCGGGAACAGAATGGTACACTGGCGTACTCGGAGATGAGGATGAGGGTACGGAACTGCCCTCTCCATTCCCAGCCCGAGGCTGACGGGACTGCCTAATATATAATCCTTCGCGTCGTCCGAATGGTCTAGTCATACCTGACAATAAAACATATGACAATAAAATAAAAAAAACATATTTATATGATAGACATCACAGATTTTTGAAAAATATCATAGTCAAAAAGTGTCACTGAAGTGTCAATAAAAGTGTCAATAGAGTGTCACTGAAGTGTCACAGATTTATATGATAGAAGAGTCACTAAAGTGTCAAATATGATGATAAAACAAACGTACAGATTTAATCCTCTTCTGAAAATTCATCTAGTTCGTTTAGCTCATCTACTTCTTCTTCTTCTTCTTCTTCTTCTTCTTCCTCCTCTACATCTTCACTTTCATCTGCATCTTCCTCTTCAGATAATTCTACTTCTTCTACACAATTAGATGTGTAATAGAAAACTTCCGTCGTGTCTACTTCTATAATATTTGTTACAAGAGGTAGTTCATCCTGTTGATAAGCTATATCGTCAACCTCAAAGGTATTTCTAGCTTTGGTCTTGCATACTGCCCACCAGTCCGACCTTGTTGTTCCTCGTTTAGGATAACTTGTGAAGTACACGAGCTGAGCCTGACTTGATAGGACAAATGGTTCATAGGCTTGATATCGACGCCGATAGTTTATATCAACAAGACCGTGCTTGTCTACTTTTCAACCTTGACCTTCAATCGGATCGAACCAATCACACCTGAATAACACAATCTTAGCAGGCTCTATTCCATAACTATATGTCAGCTCCACAATCTCCCGTAACACGCCATAGAAATCGTTGCCCGCATCAACATCTTTGTAGTTCGAAGATCTGATACACAAACAGCTGTTTTTGGTGGAATCGAGATCCACAAAGTTATCTCTGATCGGGCAAGTTGTTGACTTGAACCTAAACCCATTAACACAGTAGCTTGGCCATATTTTTGTAGCATAAATTGGTCCCTTGGCTAGCGTTCTAATAGACTCATTCTCAAGTCTTGCGTATGGACGATCGACCTAAATACCACGAAAGAAGCAATTAAGCTCATTCTCAATCAAGTACATATACAAAAAGGTAATTACAGAGTTCTCAAGTCTTACATATGCACTCAACCATGATGGAAAATAATGCCTCATTTCTTGTTCTAGTTCTTCTTCTGTTATGTGTGGCCTACCCGACCTCACATCATCATTAAATATGCTGAAAACAACATCGTTCAATTAATGTAATAGTATAATAATTAACACTATTAAAATAATATAGATGTATTAATTACTTACCCCTCCAGTTTTTCTACTTCCTCCTCGTCGCAGTTGAGTAATACATACACCTGAGCAGCCCTTAGCTCATCATCGTTCAGATATCTCTTTTTCATCTTACCCGATGGCTTTCCTGGAGCATTGAATACCTTCAGTATTGTATCATTACTTTCATGATCTCCCTCGTCGTTTCTGGAAGCTCTCGTTCTATTAGTTACAACATGAGGCTTGAAATACATCGAACAAAAGTTTGTAATCTCTTCGAGAACATAGGCTTCACAAATAGAACCCTCGACCCGTGCCTTATTTTTTACCTTTCTTTTTAGGTGATTCAAATGTCGCTCGAACGGGTACATCTATCGATATTCGACGGGTCCACCAACACGTGCCTCATAGGATAGATGAATCGGCAAATGCTCCATAGAGTCGAAGAATCCAGGAGGAAACACCCTCTCTAGCTTGCATAGTGTTACCGCAATGTCCTTCTCTTGCTTTTCTAGACGATCAACGAGCAATTTCTTAGAACAAAGATCCCTGAAGAATATGCTAAGCTCCGTCAATGGATCCCAAACTGCCTGCGGTAAGAATTCCCGAAATACAATCGAAATTAACCTCTCCATGAATACGTGACAATCGTGGCTCTTCATACCCGTCAATTTGTTTTCCTTCGGATCGACACATCTTCTCAGATTTGACACATATCCGTCTGGAAATTTTAGGCCCTGGATCCACCGACAAAGTCTCACTTTATCCTCCTTGTCCAGCGAAAAAATTGACTTCGGAAGGAACTGTTTTCCATTCTACTGTATCAAATGCAACGCAGGGCGTTTGCATATTTCTTTTAAGTCCAACCTGGCCTTGGGATTGTCTTTCGTTTTTCCCTTTACGTCCATCACAGTATTAATTATGTTATCAAACACATTCTTCTCAATATCCATGACATCAAGATTATGTCTGATCAGATTGGTACTCCAGTATGGCAGATCCCAGAATATGCTCCTCTTTGTCCAGTTATGAACTCTACCAAATCTATCGCACTTGTACCCAGTTGTAGGATCTTCGATAGCACTTGGAAAATCTTTAACCTCCTCCCATATCGTGTCTCCGCACCACCTTGGCGGTGGATCACCCTTCTCTACAACGTCGGCACGGAAAGCATTCCTGTTCCTTCTGAACGGATGATCTTTTGGCAGAAATTGTCGATGACAATCAAAGAAGCATGGCTTTCTGCCGTGTTTCAAGCGGAAAGCCTTACTACGGTCCATGCAATACGGACATGAGAGACGGCCATGAGTGCTCCATCCAGATAACATTCCATAGGCCGGAAAGTCGTTGATGGTCCACATAAGGGTTGCCTTCATCTAAAAATTCTGCTTCCTGGAAACATCATACGTGTTAGCGCCTACTTCCCATAACTGATTCAACTCATCTATCAAAGGCTGTAAGTACACGTCAATGTTCCTCTTGGGATTGTTCGGACCAGGAATTATAACGGTTAGAAACATGTACTCAGTCTTCATGCACATCCAAGGCGGTAGATTATACGGAGTAACAATCACAGGCCAGCACGAATACTGGGATCCCGAAAGACCAAAAGGAGTAAAACCGTCAGAAGATAGTCCCAACCTGACATTTCGCGGATCTGAAGCAAAATCTGGATACACTCGATCAAAGTGCTTCCATGCTTCTCCATCGGATGGGTGATCCAACACTCCTTCAATCTGTTCTCGCATGTGCCAACTCATATTTTTGGCCGTCTCTTTCACCATAAATAATCTTTGCAACCGCGGCGTTAAAGGCAAGTAGTACATTGAATCGGTCGGTCTTCTTGCACCGGTAGACCTTCCTGTACTAGTTGTCTTATAGCGATCAGCACCACAAAATCTGCACACATCTGCGTCCTTATCATCTTTGTAGTACAGCATGCACCCATTGCGACAGGAATCGATTTTCTCGTATCCCATCCAGAGCGATCTCACCATCCTCTTAGACCGGTAGAAGTCTTTAGGCAACTTAGCACCCGCCGGCAAGATCTCTATAATCAACTCCAACACTCGGTTGTAGCATTCTTGTGACATGTTAAAATCTGACTTAATGCTCAACAGTCTTGTAACCACCTCCAACGGTGAATGATCCTCACAACCAGGATACAATGGAGTCCTTGCATTCTCCAGCAACTCCATGAACTGTGCAGCATCGGCGTTCGGTGCCTCCTCAGGTGCATCATGAACGAAACTAGGCCCCACAGCGTCGAAAACCATGTTCACGCACCCGTCGTCGTATGCATGATTATCTGAAACAAAATTAGGTCCCGCATGCATATACGGCTCAACGTAAGGCTCCGGCTCTGATGCTAAAGACACAAGTTCTCCATGTGCGGTCCACTGATAGTAATTAGGCGTGAAACCCCTTGAGTACAAATGATATGTCACTTCCACTTCTGGATAATATTTCACGTTATGACATTTCACACACGGACACTTAATTTTGGTGTCGTCCATGTACTGAGGGAACGCCTTAGCAAACTGCAGGAACTGCTCTACTCCCGCTATGTATTCATCTCGCACACCACACATATCATCAGGACGACGATTGTACATCCATGAACGATTCCGCAAGTAGTAATTCATATCCATTTGAAAATAATTCTGCAAAGATGGACACACATTATCCAACAGGCACAAATTCGTATATTATGTCTTATTATGGGACACACATTAGTAGCGAACAGTTACTAATAACAATAATATACAATCTAGGTCAAACTAGATTGTACTAAGTCAAACAAGGTCAAGCTAAGTAAAACAAAGTCAAACAAAGTCAAACAAGGTCAAACTAGGTCAAACTAGGTCAAACTAAGTCAAACAAGGTCAAGCTAAGTCAAACAAAGTTAAACAAGGTCAAACTTGGTCAAATAGTCAACCTTGGTCAAACAAGGTCAAATCTAAGTCAAATATCCTATTTCTAGTCATGACCTACCAAGGTACCCTTTACCTTATCGCTATTGGTATCCCAATACTAGCTAGCACACACCATTCAAGGCTATACAAGCCTAACCTATAATTCAAGTACCAATAATGACCAGAGTCAACTCAAGCTATCTCATACACACAAGTAATATCTGGGTGTCATTTGTTTAGACTTAAAAAAATACAATCAACTAAAACTAGTACCAAGTAATGAGCAATAGTGAGTTACCAAAGCAAATTGAAACTAAAACTAGTATCTGGGTGTCATTTAAACAACTAAAACTAGTATCTGGGTGTCATTTAACAAACATGAAGACAACAAAGTCAAACAAGGTCAAGCTAAGTCAAACAAAGTCAAACAAGGTCAAACTAGGTCAAGGGTTGACCTATAGTTGACTTTGTCAACTCTTAGTCCAATCTAGGTCAGATGTTTACTCTACTTTGACTTTCAGTAAAAATAGTCAACCTTGGGGGTGACTACTATTTCATATAATTTTAAAGTATCGGCCGACATATTGTATATTGAAATGTTGACTCCTTGAAACTATATTGAGAGTTCAAGAGGAAAAAAGAACACATTGAGCATCAAAACTGAAATAGGTCTAGAGCTGAAGATAGCAATTTTAGGAAAACATACAAAGTAGTAAACGTATATCACATTACGGTATATGATATATCATATTATGATCTAGAATATTACGCCACCATATTGAGGGTCCAACATGCCCAGATTTCAGTCCAGAATCAACTCAAATATCAACATGCCCATATTTTAGTCCATGTGTAGAATTAATAATTCAAAACCAACACAATAAACAAAGCACGAAAATGCATAATGTTTGTCATCACAAGAAGAGAGAGTGCTACTAAAGATGTTACATAAGCAGTAAATATCCTTGGCTGTAAGAATTGAGGCAGTTCTTTATTCCATATAAATCAATAAGAGGATATAAGAGCAAAAATGTCCCTCACTTGTCTTTCAAACAAGTCAAGTAGCATTGATGAAGAAAGCTAATAACAGGTGGAGTTTCAACCAGAATTGAAGTACCAAAGCTTATTACATCAATACAATATACACAGTAGCTTCGCCTTGTGAAAAATTCACATGTGAGTACACCTAATTAAACATGTTAAAATGGAAAATAAATAGTTGGTAAAGGATATAGGCTATGTGTACGTGTCCAACATAGTGTCTCGTATCCACCACAACATGACACAGTGTGTCTAGTGTGTGTGTGTGTGTGTCCATCTGTGTGTGTGTCCGTGTGTCCGTGTGTGTGTGTCTGTCTCTGTGTGTGTGTGCGTGTGTGTCCGTGTGTGTGTGTGTGTGTGTGTCTCTGTGTGTGTGTGCGTGTGTGTCCGTGTGTGTGTGTGTCCGTGGGAGAGGAGGAGGAGGAGGAGGAGGAGGAGTAGGAGGAGGAGGTTAGGGTTTACCTGAGCTCGAGGAGGAGGAGGTCGACGGGGGGGTACGGGTCGCCGGAGAGGGAGGGAGTAGCCGGGGGGGAGGGAGTCGCCGGGGGGGGGAAGCGGTCGCCGAAGGAATCGCCGGAGGGGGGGAAGGAAAAATTGGAAATTTCGAGTGAGTGGGAAAAACGAAACGCTGTGCCCTAAGTAAAAATATTAGCGACGTCACATGAGGACGTCGCTAAACGTCGTAAACTGGCGACATATTTTAATAATCCAGCGACATAACGTCGCTCTTCAGCGACGTAATTTTATATCTGTCGCTGAACGTCGCTGAATAGCGACGTTTTGCGATGTTTATATAAAGGAGTCGCTGAATTCTATATATAGCGACGTAATTTAACGCCGTCGCTAACTTACGTCGCTAATAGATCATATTTTAGTAGTGTTAGGGTATCAGTCGACTGCTACCATCTAGGTTGCCTAATATAAAATGGATTGAAACATAATGAAGTTGGGATAGAGCCAAAACACTACTAAAGCAAGTTAGGACCGAACAACATCTAACCACCGATACCAAGTGTCACCATAACATCTGATACTAGCAATGGCCAAACTCAGAAAGGGATTGTTCATTAGCCTATCCATTAGTTACATAACTGAACTGAAACATAGGTAAAGAATTGACTAATGTCTAAGCTAAGGGTAGGATATGCATCTCTGATACACGAGGGTATCAGTAATGTAAGCAAAATAGAGGGGGTACAGGTTGTGACTCAAGTGAGGATGCAGGACATGCATCTACTAGGCTCGGCTGAAACCTATAGCAGGATTGAGCCATTGTGCACTTAGGGGGTTGTAGGCTGTGATATCTAGTCGAAATTACATATCAAATCCAACTGACTGCACAAGCTAAACAAGCAAAACAGTAAGCAACAAAGGGCATCACTATGAACCCATAAGCCCACACTCTCTACCAATATCCAACACTCACTCACACAGACACATACACACAATAACTTTCTGTTGTCACCAGGACAGATTTTTCTCTCAACACATGACACTCAAGACACTTAACACATATGCACTGTCAAGTGACAGTTCACTTCCACTAGAATAACTCACAAATTCACTCATTTGACACATGTACACTATAAATGACAGTTCATTCACATAGCACCACACTCACAACATGGCACCCTCTACTTACTCAAGACACTCAAAACAGTAGTGTACACAGGAAGATAGACCACATTAATTTTCCTACAGTAATAATTTTTAGAAGAAGAGAATGAATAATCAGAGCCAAACAGCCCCCTTCCCCTCTTCATTCACTGTCACTTAATTCAAATGGAATCGAAATTCTCATTCATTGTCACTTAATACAACTATACTACAAGAGTGGGGGTTAGGATTTACCGAGACCGAAGGGGTTGATCGAGAGGGGGGTCACCGGAGGGGAGGAGAACCAAAGGCGAAGGGGAGGGGAAGGAGCGCCTGCGGAGGGGAAGGGGGGTCACGGCGCCGGGCTGTAGGCGGAGGAGAGGAGAAGGAGCGCCTGCGTAGGGGAAGGGGGGTCACAGCGCCGGGCTGTAGGCGGAGGGGGGCTGGAGATCGGGGAGGGAGTTCGAAAATTTGGGGCTCGAGAATTTGGGGCTCGAAAATTTGGGGCTCGATTGAGTGGAGGGAAAAGAAAACCCGATGCCCTATTTTAAAAACTTAGCGATGACAAATAGAAACGTCGCTAAATGTCGCTACTGTAAAAATTATAGCGACGTTTACCGACTATTCTGTGACATTATCTTTTATGAAATTAAAGCTGGTCGGTAGACGTCGCTGGACGTCGCCAATAGTGCCGTTTGGCGACGTCTTCTTGAGGACGTCGCTAATATGAAAAATATTGGCGACGTTTTCCTTCAACGTTGCTAATTTCGTCGCTGATTTGACTTATTTTGGTAGTGATTGCATTCCGTGGAACAAAAGAGAGAATTTATGAAGAAAATAATAGTAATTTTTTAGGTATATTGGAAATGGTTGCAGAATTTGATCCAATAATGCGAGAACATTTTCGACGAATTCAAAATGATGAGATTCACTATCATTATCTAAGCCATAAGATTCAAAATGAGCTGATAGCTTTGCTAGCTTCAAAAGTCAGAAGTGCAATCATTGAGAAAATCAAACAAGCAAAATATTTTTCAGTGATACTTGATTGCACTCCTGATTCAAGTCACAAGGAACAAATAACTTTGATAATACGGTGTGTGGATGTGTCAAGGAGTCCAGTGAAAATAGAAGAGTACTTTTTAGAGTTTTTGATTGTGAAAGATACATCAGGATTATGACTTTTTAATGAATTGCAATCTATCCTAGAGTCCCTTGGTCTTAAAATTGATGATGTTAGAGGACAGGATTATGATAATGGCTCAAATATGAAAGAAAAACATCAAGGTGTACAAAGAAGATTACTTGAAATAAATTCTAGAGCTTTGTTCATGCCATGTGGTTGTCATTCACTTAATTTAACACTATGTGATATGGCAAACTGTTATGTAAAAGCAAAATCCTTTTTTGGGGTGGTTTAACGCATTTATTATGTTTTTGCTAATTCTACAAAGCGTTGGAAGATTTTACAAGATCATGTACATGGTTTAACTTTCAAAACATTGTCAACTACACGTTGGAAAAGTCGTGTAGAGAGTGTTAAAGCAATAAGATACCAAACTGCTCAAATAAAAGAAGCTTTATTTAAAGTAGCAGAAACTAGTGAAGATGCTAAAGCAAAAAAGCGAAGCTGAAAGTTTAGCAACACATGAACTGGAAAATTTTGAGTTTTTATTAGGCATGGTTATTTGGCATGATATTTTGTTGAAAATTAACTTAGTTAGCAAGAAGTTACAATCTATAGATATGTTCATTGATGTTGCTTTAAAAAATTTGGAGGGGCTCATTTCTTTTTTTGAGAATTATAGAGAAAATGGATTTGCATCTGCTATGATTGAAGCTAAAACTATTTCTTGTGATATGGGGATTGAACCCGAATTTCCTAAAAAATGTCAAAGTCATAGAAAGAAATAATTTGACAATCCAATGATGAGACATTACAATCAATTGAGGAATCATTTAGAGTCAATTATTTCATCTGTGTAGTGGATATGGCTCTTTCTTCATTAACGAGTAGATTTGAACAAATGCAAACATATGATGGTATTTTTAGTTTCTTGTTTAATTCAAAGAAGTTAACTTCATTGGGTGATGAGGAATTGAAAAACTGTTGTGTGAAACTTGAAACTACTTTAAGAAATGGTGAGTCTTCTGATATTGATGCAAGTGATTTGTTTTCAGAGTTACAGGTGCTGCAATATCTTTTACCATCAGGAGTAAACACAACACTTGAAATTGTAGAGTTTGTAAAAGATATGGACTGTTTTTCAAACGTTTTGATTGCCTATAGAATACTATTGACTATACATGTTACTGTAGCATCTGCAGAAAGAAGCTTTTCTAAATTAAAACTATTAAAATCTTACTTGAGGTCTACCATGTCACAAGAAAGGCTAAATGGGCTAGCAATCTTATCCATTGAAAAGGAGATGTTAGAAAAACTTGAATTTGAAAGCATCATTAAGGATTTTGCTTCTCAAAATGCAAGAAGAAAATCATTTAAATAATACCTTTTTAGTTGTGATTTTGATGTTTTTCACCTTATCTTGCAGGTGGTGATGTTGATATTTTGCTGGTTGCTGAGGATGCAAAGGGTTCAAGTAGGCTGTTGTTGTTTGCTTTGGCTATTGAGGAAGAAAATACAATTTTGTTTTGCTGGTTGCTGAGGATGTAAAGAGCCAAAGAGATTCAAGTAGGATGCTGCACTTTGCTTTGGCTATTGGGGTTGTAAAAACATTTTTGTTTTGCTGGTTGCTGTTTGCCATTAAAATCTTTTGATTGCAAATTTTAATACAAATAGAACAGTTGTACAATATAGGACTTAGACGTAGTCCTAGGAGTACACTTTTGTTTATCTGGGTCCCTTGTGTCGATGGAGCGAGTGGTAATGCGTTGACTCCGTTGACGATCTGACGACGGTTATCGGTTCTCTGAAGGTTTGGATTGCTCTGGGTGCTGGAGCTTGCTGAGAGGAGGAAGACATTGAGTGTCTGTATCTGCCTCTCTGGTGTTCAAAGTCTCTGTCTGTCGATGTATATTTGTCTCTGTGTGTGTTCATTCGTGGGTGAGAAGGAAATGATCCCTCTATTTATAGCTTTGCAGGCTGGCTGCTCATGCGCGCATATGTAGGATGCGCCTGGATGCGGGGATGCCACGTGGTGATTGCTGATGGAGGCACATGGTCGATGCGTCCTAATTGAGGGGTTGAATTCTTCATGCTGCTGTTGTGAGCCGGCACGTAGCAGGGAAGAAGATCTTTCTGTTGCTGAGATCTTGGGTGAATCGAGTCAAAGGACACGTGTTATCGACCCATGGCTCAGAGATCTCGGATTTGATGGAGAATGATCTGGTAGGATGTGCCTGGGATTGGGCGCATGAGGAGACTTTAGCTCGTAACCTTTTGGGAGTCACGAACCATTCAGGGCGCATGGCTTTTGAGGCGCATGCGAAGCTTCAGTAGTGACTTTACTTCTGTCTTTTGGGATCAGAGAAAAGTCTGGGACGCATGGCTTTTGAGGTGCATGCAGATTTAGGCGCATGGCTGTGGAGGCGCATGCGAGATGATTGGACGGCCACGTGGCAGTAACCGTCGGAGGAAAGTAATGATGATGCTGACGTTGGCGACTCTTCGTTTTCTGAAAAAGCTGTCAACTGTTCAGTCTTCGGGAAGCGTGCTGCCCACTCTGTCAGACTTCAGCATTTAATGTTTTTGATATTTGATGGACAGCTGAGTGGGCGCATCGATCGACGTTCTACTAGGCGTATGGGGGCGCATTCCTGTGAGGCGCTTGGTGCTGAAGGGCGCATTTCTGTGATACGCTTTGATGTTTGAAGGACGCGTCTGTGTGATGCGCTGTCTGGCCGGCGCATCCGCTTCGTGACACGTCTTTAATGGTGTGACTGTTACATTCTTCGAGTGCTTTAAATAGCCGTTTTGACTGGCTGAATTTGAAGCGTCCGGTTCATCCATTAAATGCAAATTCATTGTACGATATTCGGAGAGCCATCCACTTGGCGCATGGGTTTGATTTGCCCGGCCTATAAATAGTGGCATGGAGAGAGTTTGCTTCTCGTTCTCCCATGTTCTTCCGATATATACTTGTTTACTCGGATGCATTCTGTTGATGAGATGCTTCCGAGGGTAAAGATGTGACGCAATGTCTTCATTGATGCACTTAAAGGTGACTGTTACATCCAAAAGTCAGAGTCGAGGGCTTCTGAGACAGGCAGAAGGTACCTATTGCATCCAAAGATAGGGATGTACGAGCCTCGTCTCTGTCATGTGGGAAGAGCCGCAGATCGGAATTGCGGTGCTGCGGCTTTGGGAGCTCTTTCTTCCTTCAAAATGGGTATTGCCCATTCTAGTTGTGTTGAAAGCTGCTCCTTTAGCCGCGGTTTCGATTACGGTCTTCCTTCGCCTTTGGAGGCTCTTTCGAAGCCTCCCCTGGCCGCAGGTCGGCTTGCGGTGCTCTTCTCTTCCTCAGTTTGGGGAGCTCTTCCTCCAGCTAGAGGGTTGATCGCCACCCTCGTTCTGCTCAATAAATGCTTCATTAGTCGAAGCATTTAGACGGCGGTGAGCCTGGCTGGAAGAGCGGCACATAACTGGGCTGCTGAAGGGATGCACATAACTGAGGATGCACGTAACTGAGCTGCTGAATGGATGTGCCCTGCTGAGGGCGCATGGTGGGATACGTCCTGCTGAGGATGCATGGTGATCGTCGCGCTTGGCTGTAGAATTAGGGTCTTTTCTTTTTGTAGAAGTTCTCCTTTGTACAGCCTTTTCTAGACATGTAATAGACTTTTATATGTAATGAAAAGTCCTCTTTCAATGTCTATATTTGTTATTTTTGCTGTGTGAAGTACTTTGTCCGAGTTCTGGCGCATGTAGGGTTTGGCGCATAGGATTTCTGGTCCTGAAATTCCATGCTTCTACAAGACCTCCTTCAAAGTTTTCAAAACTTTTGGACAAGTTTTGGAATACTTTGAATAAGAAGAATGGCGGTCGAGGCGCATGACTGTTGGGGCGCATGTCTGTTCGGGTGCATCCGCGCATCAGTGATGGGGCGCATACTCCTCTCAGTTAATGCAAATGATAACGCCTCGATAACCAAAAAGATTAATGATAATCTTTTTGGATTTATTTGCATTTATCTCCTCACAGAACCCGAGGCGACGGCTGAGGTCACACTTCAACGATTCACTCGTGTGACCGTGCCTATAAATAGGCATGAGATGGAGAGAGAGAGAGAGAGAGAGAGAGAGAGAGTTCTTCCTCTCCTTGCCTTTGCTTTTAGAGTTTCTTCTTCACAAAAACCCTGATTTTCTCCTTTTAAGAAATGGCTCCCAAAACTCCTCGCGGCGGTGGCAAGGAAAAGGAGCCGGCAGAGTTTTCCGAAGAAGATGCTCATATCACCATTGTGACTCCGGCTGACGTTCGGCCCGTGGTGACGGGTGGGTGTCGTCTTTTCCACTGCTTTTTGTTCAGACGATCTTTGGGTCATACAGCGTGCCCTAAATCTTCTGCTGCCGACGCGCATGGAATTCTGTCCTGATGATGCGCCGAGGTTTTATCCCGTCGACGTGCATGGGTTTAGGCCTTTATTATGTACCGAGGTTTAACTGCTGACGTGCATGGGTTTAAGCCCTGAAGATGCGCCGAAGCCTCACTGCTGATGCGCATGGATTTACACCCTGATAATGCGCTGAAGCTTCTGCTGACGCGCATGGGTTTTTACCCTGATGATGCGCCGAAGCTGAGGCACACGGGTTTTCACCCTGATGATGTACCAGGTTGCTTGACACACTTTGTCTTCTTACAGCTTTTTGCCTAACTTTTGTTTTTGTTGTGTCAGTGTTGATGACAATCCCTTTGCTGAATGAAGTCCTTTTCTTCTTGTAGGGATCGTCAAAGAAGAAGACCCGTATTTCAAAACCGGGTGTCAATAAACCGAAGGAGGTGGCAAGCTCTTCTGACGAGCGCATTCCTTCGATGGTAATGTCCCCAATGGAGGAGAATCCTGAAGACGTTCCTGCGGAGGTTCCACTATCTCCAGACTTTGTCGGAAGAGACGCGGAGGTTGCAGCAACTTCCGGGATGGTGCAAGCTGCCGTGGAGGCCTTGGACGTTGAGGGTCCAGCGGACACGGGGCTTCGCGATGATGAAGTGGAGTTCTTCGTCTTCAGATGACGTATCTCCAGAGTTGTAAGAGTTTGTTGCGGGGGCAACAGATGTGGTTGGAACAGAGGAGAGGGTTGATTCCCCTCCTTGTCATGATGAGGAGAGGTCGGCTGCGGCATTGCCGAGCCCTACCCCAGACTCAGCAGCGGAAGCTGAGGTGGCTACCGATCAGGAGGTAGCGACAGATCCTATCCCTGTAGAGGGATTTGATGAGGAAAGTGAGACTCGGCTGCCGGTCCTGACTTCAGGGACGAGTCAGGAGACAAGTGTTAATCTCTCCGTTCTGCCAGGGGAGGTACTGGCTACTGATAGCACATTGAGGGCTGATGAGGTGGCCACTGACGTCGGTGGTTCTTCCGATTTTGAGAGGGGTAAGGGTTTGATGGAACCCTCCGTTGCTCCTTCCACTTGGGGTACTATTTCGACGCCTGTCTCGACTTCTTCTGTTCCTTTGGCTCCTCGGGCTAGTAGTCAAGCCCCTATTGATGAAGAGCATGTCGATACCGAGGGTCCAGCCTCGCGAATTGAGGCAGGCGAGCTTTTTGCGGTCCGTCTGCTAAAGCAGCTCCTCCGACTCCTGCTATGACGTCGCAGGTGCTAGCGGATGCAGATGAATATGTGAAATTCATCATCAAGGCAGTGTATAAAATGCTGCAGAGGGGTGTATCGGCCGTGATGGACGCCAATGGGAGTTTTATGACGGCAAGAACTCTGGCAATACCTCATATCAACCTGATCCGTCTTCATCAGGGCCATGATCATATGGCCGACATTCTAAAAGCCTCAGTGGTTGAGTTGGACCAGCGGCTTTCCGAACTGCAGTGCATCCAGCGAAACGACCTCTCCGTCCTGATAGATGCGGAGAAGGAGAAGCTGATCGCAAAGACTGAGTCTTCTTACCAGGCCACCGTGAATGTCTGGGAAAGCGAAGTGGCTGAGACTGAAGCTGCAGTGGAGCGGTTGTCTCAGTCTATACGGGAGACGGTGGAGACGCGAGCTGTGTTGGACACTAGTATCGCGGAGATTGATCCCCAGATCCGTCGCCTTGAGGACCAACGGGTCCGACTTCTATTAGACGCCGAACGTGTCCAGGCTGAACACGTAGCATTCAAGAAGGAGGAGGCAGCTTTCACCCACCGGGCTCTTACTTTGGCTCAGCAGCGACAGTTGTTGGATGAGAAGCATGAGAATGACACTTTTCCTGAGGCCATTGAAGCGATGCGTCAAGAAGCTGATCGTCGAGTCTTGGCGACTGTGGAGACTCGGGCGGCAGACTTGAGACATCGAATTGAAGATCTTTCAGCCAATCTTGGGGATGTTTAGGGATTGTAGTCTCTTCTTTTTATGTATTTGCAACTGGGGATGGTGTAATATTTTACTTTCTTTTTTTAGAAATAAAGAAATATACAATCTCTTGTGATGTGTTCATTTTTTCTGTCATGAACTTGATGATTTGTGTGGACCTATTATCTTTTGCGCACCTTGGTTTTTAGGTACAGATAATAAGTTTGAGAGAACAAACATGTTTGCTCAGAGGTAATATGGACATGGCAAATATGGGATTCAAAATGATAGAATCTTCCTACTCAGAGGTGTTATGGACGTGGTAGGAGTGATTCTGGAGGATACGCGAAACTACTCAGAGGTAATGTGGACGTAGAAGTTTTGCGATTAATGTACGACAACGCGGGGGTTATCTGTACGGGATGTTTACTCAGAGGTAATATGGACGTGGTAAACATGATGGATTGCGTAGTCTTATGGAATGTAAGATTCCGCTTTGTGGGATGTAGGGGGACAACTCAGAGGTGATGTTGACGTGGTTGTCCTTCTACTGGAGGATGCCACGGAACAGCTGGGTTCCGGAAGCGTATAATTTTGTGGAAGAGAATTCTATGTGAGCCCTGATAGTTGGGTCCACAGATCCCCTTGTGGAAGTACATGTTTGAAAGATGTCAAGAGTAGTACTTCTTCAGGAACTTGCCGTTGATGGGCATCATGAACAAGTCCCCATTGGGTTTGGCGAGGCGGTAAGCACCGTTTGAGTATACCGTCTCTATGATGAAAGGTCCTTCCTACTTGGGCTCGAACTTTCCTGGTATTTTGTGAGTCAACACCATCGGCCTCCTGACTGCCAGAACCAGATCGCCTACTTGAAACGTCCTCTGCTTGACCTTTTTGTTAAAATCCTGTGATATACGGGCTTGGTAGAGTTCGATGCGTTGTTGAGCTAGGAGACACTTTTCGTCAAGTGCCTTCAATTCCCGCAGACGACGACGTTGATTGTCCTCTTCTGTGAGTTGGTTTGTGATTGCTACGCGGAGTGAGGGTATCTGGATCTCGAGCGGCAGTACTGCTTCGCTCCCGTATACCAAGGAGAATGGTGTGTTGCTTGTCGGGGTCCGTACAGTTGTACGGTAAGCCCAAAGTCATTCGTCGAGCTTTTTGTCCCAGTCGCGTTTGTTGGATGACACGACCTTTTTGAGTAGCCTGACGATAGTCTTGTTGAACGCCTCGGTCAATCCGTTTGCTGCCGGATTATAAGCGATTGATGCCACGTTTTGAATGCGATTCTTGTCACAGAATCTGCTGAAAGCATGGCTTATGAACTGAAGACCATTATCGTGGATGATTCTCCGGGGTACTCCAAAACGGTAGATGACGTGGTGTTTGATGAAGCTGATCATCCTGGAGCTCTTTACTTCCGCCAGCGGGACTGCTTCTGCCCACTTGGAGAAGTAGTCGGTGATGGCTAGGATGAAGCGGTGTCCTCTCGATGAAGGAGGGGTGATCGGTCCTACAATGTTCATGCCCCAAGCCTCGAAGGGCCAGGAGGCGACTGTAGGATGTTGGCCAGTAGTAGCCCATGCGTCGCATTCGGTCCTGTAACTTAGGGCCAGGTTGATGGGCCCCGCAGGTTCCATCATAAGCTTCTCGAAGGACTTTGGCTGCTTCTTCGTTGGACAAACATCGAAGGAGAAGTCCATCGTAGGAGCGTCGGTACAACATTTTAGTGGCTGTATCGTAGTAGAATCGAAGAGAGCGTCTCCTGACTGAGATGACTTCTTTCGGGTCCTCTGGGAGAATTCCGTAGACAGCGAAGTCGATGAACGAAAATCTCCAGTCTCGGACATTAACACCAGCGCTTGTTGACATAGCATGGACTGCTCGTGAGCACAGGTTGTTTTTGGGACAGACCAAGTCTCGACAAACTACCGTGACGTAGTGTTGAGTCCCGATGGGGGCTGCTAAGGAGGCTGCGAGGCCATCCAGAGCATCAGCCTCCAGATTTTGTAGACGAGATACGTATTCGATGAAGAATCTGGTGAAGGTTGAAATGATGTTCAATGCAACTTTATGGTAGGGGATCAGATCTTCATGGCGAACCTCGTACTGCCCTCTGATCTGGTTTACAACGAGTTTTGAGTCACCGTATGCTTCCAGATGATCCACCCCCAGCTGTTGCGCCAGCTGGAGTCCCATAATGAGCGCGTTGTATTCGGCAACATTGTTGGAGCACGGCTTCAAAAGAGAGTAAGCACGCTGGATGACCAGCTGATCGGGATAAACCAAGACTACCCCCACTCCTGCGATAATTTGGCCTTTGGGGCCTGTTCTTGAAGCGCCATCGAAGAACATCTGCCAGACGGAGCTTTCTTCAGTGACGTTTGATTCTTGGACTTCATCCGGGATGTCTTCATAGAGTCTTGAAGACTCTGGGATGGGGTGTACAGCTAAAAAGCCAGCCAGAGCTTGACCTTTAACAGCTTTTTGTGGGACAAACACCATATTATATGGCGTTAGCAAGATCGCCCATGTGGCAAGCCGGGAGTTTAATGATCCTGGCTTCGTCATGAGGACTCTGAGCGGATTGACTCGAGAAATGACATGAATTGTCTGTCCCGAGACATAATGACTAGTCTTTTGGATGGCAAATACCAAAGCCAAGCACTCCTTTTCAACGGGGTTGTACCGGTGTTCGGCCCCGATCAGAGTTCGACTGAGGTAGTAGATTGCTTGCTCCCGAATCATATGGGTGGAAGACCCGCAAGCAAGACACTGGCTCAATTTCTTCCTACAGATGGAGACATCGTGCCCTGGCTTTTTGTAGAAGGCATAAGAGACCCACTTCTGTTGCTGTTGCCCCGGATCTCGGGCAAATGATAACTGATGCTGAGGATGAGCTGGTGGAGAATAGGCCTGCTGGTGCTGGGTAGTCGTCCTCTGCTGGAAAGTCTGGCGCTTGGACGGCCCGTCATGATGTGTGGTAGCTGGCCTCTTGCAAGACAAAAGACGCTCCTCGATACCTCGGGCTCTCTCCAGTAGCTGGTAGTAGTTTGTGATCCCGTTGGCCACTAGTAAGATGCTAATGTCCGGGACAAGACCATGGCAGAATCTGCGAGCCATCTCCTCCGGGTCGGCTACTAAGCTCGGGGCAAAATGACTGAGTCTGCTAAACTCACCTGCGTACTCATCGACTGTACGGCTCCCCTGTTGCAGGTTCTGGAATTGCAATCCCATGGCAACTCTAGCGGTGGTGGAGAAAAACTTCCTCTTGAACTGGATCTTGAATTGCTCCCAGTTTCCTCTGCCGTCAATGAACATCGTCTTATTTCTGAACCAGACCCCTGCCAGGTTTGCTAACAAAAATCCTGCTGCCTCGACCCAAAGGTCGTCAGGTAATCTAACCCCTATGAGCTTCCTCTCTACGGAATCTAACCAGTCATCAGCTACAACTATGCCTTCCGTCCCAAGAAACTCCTTCGGATTTAGGTTCATAAAACTCTTGATGCTACATAGCCTCAATTGATGTTCTATAGGTTGCGAGACGGGGGTATGCTGAGTATTTAGGAGCCCCTGGATCAAAGCCAGTAATTGGGTTCCGTCAAGGGAAACAATAGTCTGGGGAGGCATGATAGGAGGTGGGGGTGGAGGCATCTGGGTCTGCGGGGTAGGAGGTGGTGGAGGTGTACCATCACCTGAGGTGGCGGAATCGGGAGAGTGTGTAGGGTCCATCTATTTATAAAAGACAAAGGAATTATAAGAATAAAGCAAGCAGTCATAAGCAAACAATTTAGTTACACTACCGGTCCTACGCTGTGATGAGTTTTCCTATGTTGCAATCCTAAAATTCCTCTAGGTGTTCTAGATGTTGTTCCTAGTGTTATCTAGTTATCCTTAATTTTTGCAGGCGTGCTTGGTACAGTAACGTAACCAAACAACTTTAGTCAGGACCTGCGTGGGCCACCACTAAAAACATGTCACGACCCGATTCCCAAATTGTTGGGCCGGGCCGAGCCATGTCCAGCCTACGCTTGATTAGAGCGTAGTAAGCTGTTCTAGACAGTCAGGTAATAATGATAAATGTGCTAATAATTAAGATAGTTTAAGAATGATCACAACACAGCTTCTATATAGATAGATGAAAAACCACTAAATTTGTTATAAATAGTACACAACCAAAAGTAGTACTGGAGAAAAGGTCCAGTTTAAAGGTACAAAACAGCGTCTGTGATAATAACCCAACACTAAGTCAAACTAAGCAGCTAAGCAGGATTCCCTACTGGAATATCCTCAACTGGAGCTCCATAGTACGGGTCACAAAGTATTTCTTCCTCGGTCAAAATACCTACAACGTTATCCTGTCAGGACGGGAGCAAGTACAACCTCTACTACTAAAGTACTGAATGTATAATGCAAGAGATGTACAACAGGAACATGGTATGATAAGACTGAAAAATAGACATACTGGAATCATGGTAAATCATATAAAGCGGGAAAATCATGGTATATCTTGTTTATCATTTTAAGACACTCTTGTCAATTGTGGCATATTGTACATTATGTATTAAAACTGGAGCAGATATGAGATCGGTCAATAGGTGCTATGCTAGTTTACTGCAATGTACGTATGTACATTCCACAAGTCCAGAAACTACATTCTTAGTTTACTGCAATGTACGTATGTACATTCCACAAGTCCAGAAACTACACAATTAGCATACTGCAATGTAAGTGAGTACATTCCACGAGTCCAGTAACTACACTATCAACTCTCTCATAACCCAGTAATCATCATGTAAAAGATACGGGAAATAGTGTAAAGCATGGTGGGAACTGGCAATAGTATGAAACATGTTATGATTTGACTTGCTACTCCAAGGATCAGCATTCACATGGGTTGATTAACATTCTTTTATCAAATAACAGTGCTTTAACATGTACAATTAACAAAAGACTTGTAACTGGATTAATGGTAATTCACAAGGTTGTCACATGTACATAACATTAAAAGACAGTAAATAAGTTTGTAGATGTACTTGCCTGGAGCAAAGTAATGCAATGACAATAAAGCTAAGATGTAGAGTGTCCTGGCACTGAAAACATATATATACTCAGACTCTAAGTTACAAGACAATATAAATACACTAGTGATGTGAGAAGGCCAAATTGGACATTGGCTAGGTGAACTTAGCCTAGGGGTTCAAAGTGAAGTGATTTGGCATCTAAACTAACACATGGGTCTCCCATATTAAGGCTGGTTAGCAATCCAAATACTAGAAATACACAAAAATCTCAAGTCATGACTTAGTCATAATTATTGGTAAAATAAACATTCTGTGCACTGTGTTCTAACAATTTTAGAAAATACTAGAAATCTCCAATAAATGCAAAATAATATACTGACAGAAACCTTGTTAATTATAGAAATTTATTATAATTTTTCTGGGATTTATTACCCAACAGAAGTATAAAAAAATCAGTTTTCATAAATATATAGAAAATGAGTTCTGGTTTGATATGGCTAAACAGGGGCAAAACTGTCAACAAAATGCTATAAAAATTATATTAAATTGTCTAAATTAACAGAGAATCTAAATACTATTTTTCCAGAATTTTTACAGCAAGCTAAATATTTATAAAAATCCAAAAACAGCAAGTTACATAATTCTGAATTTAAATAATTAATTATCTGTATATTTTGTCCATGTATATAAATGAACCAAGGTTCAAATACAGGACCCAAGACCATGATTCAAGTCCAATATGACTTGTGCAGGCCTTGAATGTGTGAAAACACATTTGAGCCCAAATATCCATGCTAGACTTGGACACCAAATGGTTGCAGTAATTTAAATACAATAAAAAATATAATTTGGTAACAGTCAAAATAAATATTATTATTTTAATATGGTAAAGTTTTACATAGTAACTATAAAAGTATGAACATTATTTTATATAAATAATTTACACTAAGCTAAGTAAAATACACATAGGAAATAATATATATATATATATATATATATATATATATATATATATATATATATATATATATATATATATATATATATATAGGGATATTTATATATAGGAAAATGCTCAACTATATATTATATATATATACAAATATATGTATATATACATACATATAAGAAAATACTTATTTATATAACATATATATATATATACAAAATTAATGTATACATATATATATATATAATAGTATATATATAATAATATATATACATAAGGAAATATATGTACATAAATATATATGTATACATAATACACACATATATATATATATATATATATATATATATATATATATATATATATATATATATATATATATATATATATATATATATACATACATAAAATAATGAAGTATATTCATATATATATTTATAAAAATAGCAACTATATATACCTAAATATAGTATGTATAATAATACATATATACATATATACAAATATATGTATACATATATATATATATAATTATATATAAAAACAAAAGAAAAAGAAAAAAGAAAAGGAAAAGAAAAGAAAAGAAACAGCAGCATGGGGGGGGGGGGCTCGAACTCGGGCTAACCGAGCGGGGGGGTTTTATTGATTGCGCGCTGGCCAGTGGGTCGGGTTCGGGTGGCTGTTAGAACGGGGGTCGAGATTATTTTAAACCTAAAGAAAAATATCGGGTTGGGAAGAGCCCAGACCCGATAACTAAGTGGTTTAATGGGTTTTAAAACCCGATAACACGTTTTAAACCCGATAGCTAATTATTCAGTTTGTCTCGTGTCCATACAGTCCAGGACACGAGAATATGAAATCTGACACCGTGTCGGCGCGTGTCCGAGTACGGGGCTGGGGTCGTCGTGTCCTGGCGAACAACATACTCGAAAACGAGACACGTACGATAGGAAATGGAGACTGCTACGTACGTGTCCGGCGAACTCGAGCGTGGAAGGGTGGACGATCGGCGGCTGGGGGCGTCGGCGTCGTGGCGCAGCGGTGGCGATCGACTCGCCGTGCTGTGGCGAAGCTGGGGGTGGTGGTGGTTGTCGACGAGAGGCTGTGTAGAGGTGGGTTTGAAGGCTGCCGGAGTTAGGGTTCCGGCTGGAAAAAATGGGGAAGGAAGTGGTCGGGACGGCGTAGGGACGGTTCGAGAGTGGTGTGGTCTGGTCGGGGAAGGAGTGGGGTTCATTTTATAGGCTGCGAAGGCGGTGGTGTTAGGAGTAGTTTAGGGTTAGGGTTACGGCGATCGGCCGGGAAATTAGGGGAAGGCGGTGGGGAGAGATGGGTAGTTAGCAAAAAATCCCTTAGGATTTAGGAAATTTCGTCTAGGTCCTTTTCCTAAGGTTATGCAAATTAAATTTGCAAACAACAAATAGGAAATTGCAAACAGCGTTTAAATAATTCTAAAAATTGCAAAACCTATATAAAACAATTCATTTTATTGCAAAAAGGTATTTTATGTATTTAAAACCATTTAAAAATTATTTAAAAATACAGGAAAAATTCCTAATAATTATAATAAAACATTTTAATGCCAAAATAATCATTAATGGCCAATTATCACTAATAAACAAAAAAAATTTAAAATCAGGGGTTGACACGAAGACTGTCTTAAGGTCTTGCAGGTGATCTCCTTTGAGACGGCTCTTGACTGCGATGTCGTCAACATAGCATTCGACGGTCTTACGAAGATGCTGCCGGAAAATGGTGCTCATAGCTCGTTGGTATGTTGCACCAACGTTCTTCAAGCCGAAGGACATCACTGTGTAGCAGAAAATGCCCTTTGGAGTCCTGAATGACGTGTGTTTTGCGTCATCCGGGAACATCTTGATCTGGTTGTAGCCCGAATACCCGTCCATGAAAGACATGCGTTCGAAGCCACATGTGTTGTCGATCATCACGTCGGTAATTGGGAGTGGAAATTTGTCCTTCGGGCAAGCAGAGTTGAGATCCCTGAAGTCGATATAAACTCGTATTTTTCCATTCTTCTTGGTGACAGGGACGACATTGGCTACCCAATCCGGGTGCTGTTCTTCACGGATGAAGCTGCTGGTCAAGAGTTTGTCCACCTCCTGATCGATGGCGTTCATGATGTCCGAACAAAAATGTCGCTATTGTTGTTTGATAGGCTTGGCATCATGTAAGATATTGAGCCTATGCATCGCGATCTGGGGATCAAGTCCCGGCATATCTTCGTAGCTCCACGCGAAGACATCGATATACTCTTTAGCCAGCTGGATTAAAGATTCTCGGTCTTCTCCTTTTAGGCTTTTGCTGATGAAGATGGGTTTGGAAGAAGATCCGTCCCCAAGGTCAATCTGCTCGACTTCGTCTTCGGTGGGAGGTTCACGTAATTCGAAACGAGACTCCCACTGTTCTCCCAGGCGTTGAGCCCAAGGTTCTTCTTCGAAGAATTCTGGCGTTTGGTCTTCACCTTCATCTTCTTGAGATTGCGCAGACGTCATGTTGGCTGACAGCACTCTCTTGAAGACTAAGCCGATACTGGTATCAGAATCCCATGTTGATGCTTCAGACGAATGGGAATGTTCTGCTTCTCCTACGTCCGAACTCTCTGGAGTTGACGGTGGCGTGACATAGCCTACCCTCCGTCGAGTTCTATTGTAGCAGTCCTGCAGCTTTCCTTTAGGTGTTGGAAGCCGGAGAGGGAGACGTCGACTCTTGCCGTAGTTCAGGCCTTTGTTGCTTTTTAGGTCGTAACCCATCTTTTGGATGAGGTACTTTGCCTTGTCCGTGTACCGATAGACTTGTATTCTGCCGGTATCTGGTGCTGGCTCGAGTGGTGGAAGGTCTTGATGACGCTCAACTTTGCCGAAGATGATGGATTCTTCGTCTCGACTCCGTGGCGGGACTATGAAACAGACCCCTTGGGACGGGACTACTCGATTTACATGATAGACGATCGTTATTTGTGTTTGCAACGACCGTAGAGCGTTATCTAATGTATACATGGCATTCCAATGTAGAAGACTAGAATAATTAAAAGACACTCTATTATTGATGAAATATGAGATTTTATCCCGCGGAATTACATTGTCCAGAGAGGGTGTATCTACATCAGCAGAGATATATTCCCCTAGCTCTTTATCTGTGAGTACTGGAGTAGGATTGGGAGAGTCCACCACAGCGTTGATCTTGGAGCCCGAGAGGACTATGCGAGCCTTTTCTGGCAGCTTGGATGGCGGCGGCTTGCCTTTAAGACGCACCTTCAGAGGTGCCTCCACTGTGCCTCCGGTGATTGGCGCCTTCTCCTGTAGTTTTTCTACAAGAGGAGCCGATGTTTGAGGCGGCTTTCCCTTAAGCCGTATCTTCAGGGGAGCTTCAGGAGTAGCTGGTGCTTTTCCTGGCAGCTTAATGCGCATGGGAGGCAACTTCTGAGGCGGTTTGCCTTTGAGTCGGATCTTCAAAGGAGCGTTGGGAGTGACCTCATGCTCCATGTCCGGCTCTGCTGCCGTTTCTACCTCATCGTCAGCATCATTGGCTTCCTCCTCGTCAGGTGACTCGTACAGGTCAGAATCGGTGAAGTAGGCTTCAATCCCTTTGAAAGGGTCGATGTCCGCAAACTCCGTCCGGATGACGTTGTTGGTGGACACGTACTTCATACATTGGTGGAGCGTGGATGGCACCACCATGTGCTCATGCAGCCATGGATGACCCAACAGGAGGTTGTAGTTGACGTTGGCGTCCACGACATAACAAGTCACCTCAGTTCTGAGGTTACCTATATGGCACTTTAGTCGTATCTTGTCCAGTGGCTCGCTTTTGCTAGCATTGAAGCCACTGATTGTTGTGTTGGAGGGCGCCAGTCGATACATTGGGATCCCCAGTGTTGAGAGCAACGTCTTCGGGATGATGCTGAGGGAAGACCCCAGATCGATCTGAATCTGCTTCACCTTGACTGAACCGATATACCCTGTATAATACAGCGGCCTGTTGTGTCGGTTGTGCTTGAGTAGCATATCCTGTTGGGTGAAGGTTATATTAGGGATAACCTCATCCGCACAGTGGCAGTGCCTGCATGCAGTTAGGAGATCTTCAGGCTGCTTGACCTGACTGATGAAGGACTCAGCATCCTTCAGGACTTCACAGAGAGCTTCGCGAGTGTCTTTGGAAAGACGAAGAAGCTCAAACAGAGAAAGACGGGCAGGAGTACTAGGCAATTGTGCCAGTATGTCGAAGTTGTGGGGCTTGGCTAGCCCCGAAGCATTCTCCTTTTGCAGAGGCCTATCGAAGCAAGCTTCTATCTGCTTCTGCTTATTGGCTGCTGGAGGCTTAGACGGGCCCTCCTCCTGGACAGCAGGGACGGTGCAGGGAGGCACCACCTCGACGGCAGCTTCGTCGGGTTGGGCGTTCTGTTGTGAACGCGTCTGTACAGGAAGTACCTCTTTCACTGAGGAAGAGACCATGCGACAAGACTTGATCTTCCTGCCTCTGGATTTGGAGGTAGGGCGTACCTCTGGTTGAGTCACCTCGGAGACAAGATCAGGGTGAACCCATAGGATCTCTCCCCGAGATATGGTAAGTGGGATGAGTCCACTCACGTTGTCATGAGTAGGTGGTAGGTTAACCACCTCCATTGTCGCCTTAGGGATGGGGACGACGCCATCTTGTGTTGTAGTTGGCGGCAGGGTGCCGAACTGGAGTAAGACCACGTTAGTTGACACCGTCTTCTCCTCGTAGTCGACGGAGATTACATCCGCATTGATCATGCGCTGGATATAATTCTTGAGGACATAGCAGTCCTTGGTTGGGTGTCCGACAAACCGATGGTAGTGACAGTACCTCGGGTTGTCCACTTTTCCAACCTCGTCGGGACGCTTCGGGTCCGGCAGCTTGATCTTGTCACCCTGCTTCAGTATCTCAAAGAGTTGCAGGGTGTCTTCATCGTTGAACGAATAAACCTCCTTTGGCCTTGGTTCAAGTGGAGGCTTCTGAGTAGGTGCTAACGCACCTTTTGAGGCATTGACAGTCAACGCCTGTTTCCCTTTTGTCTCTCGTCCGGGGTTGTTGGCTGCAGGCCGTTTCCCCTTGTCCTCAAAGACAGGAAAACTGACTCCCAGAAGACGAGCATTGGCCGCCTTCTTTTTCGCAGCTTCTGCTTCAATGATCAAGGGCTCCAATCGGGAGAAGGAGTAGAGTTGAGCCAGAGTTTGACTGCAGGCAGCATGTTCATGCTGCATGAGGAGAGAAGTGCATGTTCTGGCATACCCGGGGGCAGTCTGAAGCAGGCCTGTCGGAAGCGTTCGATGAACACTCGAACTGTTTTCTTCTCCTTCTGGCGTGTCTCTATAAGGGACGTCATTGTCATGTCCTTTCCGCCGTTGTAGAAACGGTCGAGAAAAAGGCGCGTCAGGTCGTCGAAGGAGGATATAGAATTGTCGGGGAGGCTGCAGTACCAGTCATACGCCACTCCCTTCAGTGCCCCGACAAATATGCTGGTGAGTAGCGCGCCCTCCTTCAGAAGATGTCCCGTCTGAGACTGGAAGTACGTCAGATAGCGACGAGGAGAGTCCTTCCCGTCGTATGGCATCAGTGTTTGTGGTTTATACTTAGGGGGATAAACCACTTTGTTCCACTCGAGGGGATAAGGTTGGGGAATCCCCATCTTTTGGCGCTCCTCTTGTCTCGTCTTGGACTCAAAGCGCTCGCGCAAGTCCCTGATCATCTCGACCACGTCTTCCGTGGAGCTGGGAGTCGGGAAAGGTGGTACCACCTACAGTTGAGCATTTGAGGGCTCCGATGTCCGAGGTGCTTCTCGGCGATCCGTATCCAAGGATACCCGTTGAAGGGGTACACTTGATTCTCCATTGGCACCTGGGTCGGGACCAGTAGAAGGTGTCTTGGCCAAAGCTGTAGCACCCAGTTTTCCAAATGAGGGTAATTTTGAAATTTCGTATTTATAATTATTTTAATAATGATATTTAATTCATGATATGATTTTTGGTGATTTTAAACCATTTTTAAAATTATTTAAATCAATGACTTGTGGTTTTGACGTTTTGCTAGTGAAACCCTAGAGACTGTTTGACCTAGAGCCTAACCATGTGATTATGATATTTTAATGTCATTTTTGGCCTAAGGATATTTTTGTATTTGACCTCTTTGAATTATTTTGATATTATTTTATTATTTATGATATTATTTTGGGGTTATTTGAGTCGGGTTCGAATTTCAACTCAATCCGACTTGAAACGGAGACCCGGGGGTAGTTGACTCTAGTGGGACCCACACACTAGTTAGGCATGGCCCACATGATATTAATTTTAGTCCACATGATAGAAATATTTTAGTTAGAGGTTAGACTAATTATTATGGATAAGGTTAGTGTGATTAGAGACTTTAGAATGACTAATTTAGCCCCAACCAATTAGCCATTTCCTAATACTCATAGAATAGGTTAGTAGGGGCTTTTGGACTTTTCCTAATAGGACAAAACCACCTTTATGGCCAGCCACAATAAGGATAGGGTTGAGCCTCCCATTTGTCATTATCCATCTATTTTTCTCTCTCTTGTTCTTCCCCAAATTCCTAGAGAGCAATCCCTAGCAATTTCTCCACAAAATCCTTCCATTTCACCACCAAATCTTCTTCTTTCCTTCTCCATTCTAGTCAAGAAGGAAGTTACCCAAGTTTGGGAGGATTCGGAGCTCGTTCGTGTCCTTTTGGAATCTCTACGTGTCGGTGTCGCTCCGGAAAGGTTTTTCTTCGATTCGATCTACCGGGAGGTATAAATCTTTTTTCCTTTTTATTTCCTCATGCATATAGGTCTATTTTGAACCCATAGGAATGACCCCCATGGTTGTATCTCCATTTGTGTCTATTTTATGTCCATTTGGAGGGCATAGGAGTGTCCTTTGTGTTGTGGATGTGTTCATGTTACATATATAGATTTATATATATATATATATATATTGTAATGAGAGTGTATCTATATTTATATATGTAATAAATGGTTCATGATGATTATATAATCAAGTTTGTGAGTGTGGTTCCTCATATTATTATTGCTATTATTGTTGTGGATAATTAGGATATATATTGTGTATTCTTTTGGCTCAAACTATCTAAATCCGTCATGATTTTTATCCACGTTTTTAATTTCAGCCCTAACTTAGAAATGTCATAACTTCTAGCTCAAAGCTCGGTTTAATCTCCCGTTTTTTTAAAAGAAGCGTATTGAAGTTAGATTTCCAAAAATATGTATTAATAGGCCTAATTCTTTCTGTAACTTTCTGGAGAATTATTTGAGTGTCAGCTGTACGAAAGACAAACGCGTTCTCGGTGTTTTCGCGATTCCGGGAGTTTCCGGAAACGAAAACGTGATCCGTTTAAAGTTTTGGAAAGTTAACATATAGATCTATAACATACTTTAATTCTAAATTTTAATTCATGCTGAAATGGTACAGTATTGATTATTAGTAGGAGTTACTATTCGGCATATGCATTTTGTGCACCCTTGTGTGTAATATAATGTTCTATTTGATTTTAACCCATGTTAATGTATATATATTATGTAATTAAATAGAGAATGCAAGCATGAGTAAATGGTTAAATAAATGATGTATGAGGTGTAAGTATCCTATCTAATGTAAGCATGTATAAGTATGGCTTGTAATGAATATGTAGGTTCCATAGTATGTAATATATGGTGCATATAGTAGTGCAAGAGAATAAATGAATGATGAATGAATGCAAGCATGAATATAATGTAATAATAGATGTAATGTATGCAATATACAAGTTAATGAGATGTAATATTCTATGTTAACACAAATCCTATATTACCTCATGTACCCCTTACACTATGTTGACACTATCACACTTGACACTTTGTTCACTTACAATTTGACACTCTTTGATATGTATACACTATGTATGCCTATTTAACCCTCACTTGTCCCTTTGCCATGTTCACATACACACACATAGCCTCTTAAATAAGTATTTATGAATATAGTTAACTTAGCTATGTATGTATATTATATATATGTTAGCATATTGTGTTGTAATATATAAGTTTATATAACCATTTGAAATACCATGATTATAGACCTAATGTTGAATACCAATATATGCATGTGTATATATGTGTAGACATATATAGCTTAAAGTAATAGATTACCTAGTGTATATCCAATGTGAATTCTTGCCTATTTGAGTATTGAATAATTGCATGCTATATAGAGTTGGGTGTATGTTGGCTTGTATAGCCTTGTATTGATGTGTGCTTGCTAGGATAGTCTTGGTTAGGCCTAGTAAGACTTGCTGGGTTAGGACATGACCTAGTTTGACCTAGTTTGACTAGTACAGTTGACCAGAGTTGACCAAGGGTTGACTTTGGCCTAGTTTGACCTAGATTCATGTATAATGCATTGTAGTGCTTTATATTACCCTTCTGGACATGTTGTGACTTGTTATGTTCTAATTAGGAGCCAGATACCTCTTCTCGGACAGTATCTTTACCTTGGACATTCAGATATCAGGCGAGTACATTCTCTGATCATTTCATATCCTGTTTAGAATTATTTTCCTGCTTTAAATTACTTTACTTGATACTGTCACGTTGGTCACACGGATTGGTACTATATGGATCTTTTCATGAGATGTTATCCCCCTCGGGAGCATCGAATACTGCATGTTTTGTGCGTTTCACGAATCATCACATATCTCTATGCTTCCTCTGATTCACGAATCGCTTGTGACACATGTACTCTCATGTTCACAGAGCCATCATGAATCACCTTTACGTATCACTCATTTTATGAGCCATGTGAAGTTTCACGAATCTTAACATAACTTGAACAGATCCTTGTGTATTGATTGGGGATGGGGAGTAGAAATAGACATGTGAATATTATCCAAGTAGCTGTAGTCATGAATCACTCTCTTAGCTGTAGTCATGAATCTCCTATGCCATTCACATGTTTATATTTTACTCTGACTCACTAGTCACTGTTAGTTCTCTATGTATAGTAGATATTTCTATTACAGTTCTCTTTCCCTGTTTACATACTGTATTTCCTTCAGATCATGTATCTTATTTTACTGCATGATTATATTTTCTAACCTGCTATGATCTGTTGAGATGTACTGTGCTCGCTCCAGTCCTGACTGGACCCGTTGATAAATTTTACAGATAGCCTGGAGGTTGCCTGCTAGCCTAGAGGAGACAGTAGAGGTTGTATAGATAGCTAGGGTTTATTCATAGTTTATTTTTAGTTGTCTTGAGATGTATTTATGGATTACTGTATTTGAGATTTGAGATGTATTTCTGGGTTGTGTATCTTAGACACTTAGACTCTCTGATCTTCTGTGTTTCATTTGAGTTTTATATCTTATCGTACTCCTTCTTCCTTAGTTGTGATTGAGTTACTTTCTGCTATGTCACCCCCATTCGGAGAGTATAAACTGTTTAGTCTTATACTGTTAGATGCATTGAGACCTAGGACAGCGTTCTACCGCCGACACTGCGGCGTAGGCTGGGCGTTGTTACGTTTTCGTGCCCTAACTCTAGGGTGCGGGTCGTGACAAAAGCAGACTGTATCTCAAACACTGCTTGAATCAGTGTTTGTATGGAGGCAGAGAGGGTTTTGAGTCCTCCTTCTAATGTGTCCATGTGCTAGACGAGGTCTGGTGGCGGTACATCAGACTCGAAATCAACCCCAGCCATGTATACTGTCATGACACGGCTGGAAGTGGATGGATCGATTGAGGCTTCGCTCTCGGCTTCACTCTCTTGTAGGGGAGTTGCCTCTCCTGGAGCTTCGTCCTGGCCACCCCCGGCTATGTTCTGGAGAACATTCTCGACGGGAGCATCTGCAAGGGCCTGACTACCCTTGGTTCCGTCTTGAAGGACTTCTTCGTCTCCGAGACTCAGATCCGTAGGGGCTAGACTACCCCCGGCTGTGTTTTGGGGGACACCCTCATCTTGAAGGACAGGGGCTAGATGACCCTCAGCCATGTCCGGGAGGCTGACTTCGAGAAGATCGGCCTCAACTATACTTTGGAAGACAGCTTCGTCTTCGGAAGGAGGCTCGACAAGGGTCTGACTACCCCCAGTTTCCTCCAAGATCATCTTTCTCCCCCGAGTGCCTTAAAACACTCCAGAGGACGAGACACTTGCCTTGGTTTTCTTCGGCTGGCTCTTGGACGAGGACGAGGAGTTGCCAGTCGTCTTTCAGACTGACGAGGAGTTAGAGATCACGTTGCATGAAGCAACCCTTGGCTCTTCTTTTGTTGACACCTTCTTTCCGAGGCGATGTCGGAGGGGTGTCGATAATTGCAGCAGCTGGAACACTGACTGCCTTGGTGGGACTGCCGCCTTACAACAACAGTTGATGGTGACCACAGCGCAAGTGTGCCCTGTGAGGGGCGCATCGTGCTTGTCAGCCGACTCTCCTGATCGGCGCTTGTGAATGATCACGTTGCGTAGATCATTGGAGGAGAGTGCCACGTTCGCACCCCCTTGAGGCGCATGGCAAGGCCAAGCGCCGGGGTGGTCAAGTGAATGCTGCTCCACCTGATCTAACACCAAACAGGCATCCCGATCAGTAGTGGGGTAACAACATTTGAAGTGACTTGAACGGACCTCAGACGCACAACCAGAGGAGGCACGGAAGTTCAAGACCACTGGATTTGCCTTACTCGACTTAGTTGTGCACACAATAGATGCGCCCAAGTGAGACAAGGACTTTGATGGTCGGCTCGTCTCTGGCGCAGAAGCACCTGAGTCAACCTTATACAGCTTACCATCAGAAGCGCGCATGATTGTCAGCGCATGCTTCTGGCTTGCTGCTGGCATAGCACGTTTGGGGCGCATGTCCCGTGCTGTCTTGGACTTCTTCGTACCAGGCCACTGGGGCGCGTAGTACTCAGAATCCAAATTCTCCTTGCCACTACAGCGAGTGAGTCTGTCAAAGACAGAGACCTTCTGTGGCGCATCAGAGATGATACGCGGGGCATTGGCTGTGCCCTTGCTCCGTCGACGCATCTTCCTCGCCTGAGAGGGAGATGGCTGGGGAATATGGTCAGCCGCACGTTTCCCCGAGAGATGCGTTGCACCGGCGGGCGCATCTTGGTTGCTGAGGACGTCAGCAGGAAGGGAAGGCTGGATTGGCGCATCCCCTTTGGTGGTGGTGCCAGAGGCGTCGACCTTGCGCACCCAGACTCGGCGGGTCTTCTTCGGCTTTGGCAGCCGCTTCGAAGGACTCGCACTTCCTTCAGAGATGAACTCCTCATACGCCTGTTGATTGAGGCGTACGACCAGCGTCTTGTGGGAGGTGCCCACCTTCACATCGTCGGATTGCGACACAGCTTTCTCGGTAGAGGAGAAAGAGGTCCCCAGCAGAGTCGCCAGCTTGTTTGCCATTAAAATCTTTTGATTGCAAATTTTAATACAAACAGAACAATGTTACAATATAGGACTTAGACGTAGTCCTAGGAGTACACTTTTGTTTATCTGGGTCCCTTGTGCCGATAGAGCGAGTGGTAATGCGTTGACTCCGTTGACGATCTGATGACGGTTATCGGTTCTCTGAAGGTTTGGATTGCTCTGGGTGCTGGAGCTTGCTGAGAGGAGGAAGACCTTGAGTGTCTGTATCTGCCTCTCTGGTGGTGCAAAGTCTCTGTCTGTCGATGTATGTTTGCCTCTGTGTGTGTTCGTTCGTGGATGAGAAGGAAATGATCCCTCTATTTATAGCTTTGCAGGCTGGCTGCTCATACGCGCATATGTAGGATGCGCCTGGACGCGGGGATGCCACGTGGTGATTGCTGATGGAGGCGCATGGTCGATGCGCCCTGATTGAGGGGTTGAATTCTTCATGCTGCTGTTGTGAGCCGGCACGTAGCAGGAAAGAAGATCTTTATGTTGCTGAGATCTTGGGTGAATCGAGTCAAAGGACACGTGTTATCGACCCATGGCTCGAAGATCTCAAATTTGATGGAGAATGATCTGGTAGGATGCGCCTGGGATTTGGCACATGAGAAGACTTTGGCTCGTAACCTTTTGGGAGTCACGAACCATTCAGGGCGCATGGCTTTTGAGGTGCATGCGAAGCTTCAGTAGTGACTTTACTTCTGTCTTTTGGGATCAGCGAAAAGTCTGGGACGCATGGCTTTTGAGGCGCATGCAGATTTAGGCGCATGGCTGCGGAGGCGCATGCGAGATGATTGGGCGGCCACGTGGCAGTAACCATCGGAGGAAAGTAATGATGATGCTGACGTTGGTGACACTTTATTTTTTGAAAAAGCTGTCAACTGTTCAGTCTTCGGGAAGCGTGCTGCCCACTCTGTCAGACTTCAGCATTTAATATTTTTGATATTTGATGGACAGCTGAGGGGGCGCATCGATCGGCGTTTCACTAGGCGTATGGGGACGCATGGGGGCGCATCTCTGTGAGGCGCTTGGTGCTGAAGGGCGCGTCTGTATGATGAACTTAGATATTTGCAGGGGGCGTCTGTGTGATGCGCTGTCTGGCCGACGCATCCACTTCGTGACACGTCTTTAATGGTGCGACTGTTACGTTCTTCGAGTGCTTTAAATAGCCATTTTGACTGGCTGAATTTGTAACGTCTGGTTCATCCATTAAATGCAAATTCATTGCACGAAATTCGGAGAGCCATCCACTTGGCTCATGGGTTTGATTTGCCCGGCCTATAAATAGTGGCATGGAGAGAGTTTGCTTCTCGTTCTCTCACGTTCTTCTGACATGAACTTGTTTACTCGGATGCATTCTGTTGATGAGATGCTCCCGAGGGTGAAGATGCGACGCAATGTCTTCATTGATGCAGTTGAAGGATGCGACGCAATGTCTTCATTGATGCAGTTGAAGGTGACTGTTACATCCAAAAGTCGGAGTCGAGGGCTTCTGAGGCAGGCAGAAGGTGCCTGTTGCATCCAAAGATAGGGATGCACGAGCCTCGTCTCCGTCATGTGGGAAGAGCTGCAGATCGGAATTGCGGTGCTACAGTTTTGGGGGGCTCTTTCTTCCTTCAAAATGGGTGCTGCCCATTCTGGTTGTGTTGAAAGCTGCTCATTTAGCTGCGGTTTCGATTACGGTCTTCCTTCGCCTTTGGAGGCTCTTTCGAAGCCTCCCCTGGCCACAGGTCGGCTTGCGGTGCTCTTCTCTTCCTCAGTTTGGGAAGCTCTTCCTCCAGCTAGAGGGTTGATTGCCACCCTCGTTCTGCTCAATAAATGCTTCATTAGTCGAAGCATTTAGACGGCGGTGAGCCTGGCTGGAAGAGCGGCACATAACTGGACTGCTGAAGGGATGCACATAACTGAGGATGCACATAACTGAGCTGCTGAAAGGATGCTCCCTGCTGAGGGCGCATAGTGGGATGCGCCCTGCTGAGGGCGTATGGTGATCGTCGTGCCTGGCTGTAGACTTAGGATCTTTTCTTTTTGTAGAAGTTCTCCTTTGTACAGCCTTTTCTAGACATGTAATAGACTTTTATATGTAATAAAAAGTCCTATTTCAATGTCTATATTTGTTGTTTTTGTTGTGTGAAGTACTTTGTCCGAGCTCTGGCGCATGTAGGATTTGGCGCATAGGATTTCTGGTCCTGAAATTCCATGCTTCTACAGTTGCGAAGGATGCAAAAGGATTTCAAATAGATTGATATTGTTTTGCTTATTCTATTCAGCATGTAGAGGAAAAAAAATGTTGGTTGCTTGTTGATAGATGAAAAAGAACTTATTTTGCCGGATGAAAAAGAACTTATTGAATTGTTATAAGCATTTATCTTATTTATATATTGTAGCATTTTATTCTAAATTTTAATATATTGAAGTTTGAATCGATACAATTTATTTGGATTGAATGTTAATTTTTTTAGTTAATTTGGACAGGTTAGAACTTGGTTGAAAAATAAGAGTGGATTTATCACTAAGTTTAAATATATATAGGGGCCTAATTTTTTACTTTTGCCCTGGGCCCTAAAAATTCAGGACCGGCCCTGGCCTAGTGGCGAACTCGTCTCCACTGGATAATTGTGATAATATTATATATATATATATATATATATATATATATATATATATATATATATATATGAAGTAATGGATAATTGTGGCGAACTCGTCTCCACTGGAGCTCGATCTCCAACCAATTAGGCTGCATGCATCTCTCTTAACCACTATGCTAGAGGTCATTTGCTCTCTCTCTCTCTCTCTATATATATATAATTTTATGCTTTTTAAATAAAAAATTCTAAATTCTAAATTTTTTCAACCAAAATTTTAAACTCCTTACTCTAAATCACATTTAATTTATATTTTGTAATAAATAAGATATAATTGCTATTTAGTTATGTGTATAATGTTAAAATTATTTTAAATATCATATTAGAGTTCGATAAAGTCGATTGATCCGATCCAAGCCGAGAAACTTTTGTACTTTTCTATTCCTTTCAACTTGATCTTGGACTTCGTATGTTGAACCCAAGATCGAATTAGACTTGGACAGCTAGGCTTATAATGACTCGAAATTGAGTTTAAATTTGATTCAATTCGTACGAGTTGCGCCGCTATTGATTGTGATTGATTAAAAAATTGATATTTCTTTAGTTTTTCTTTGCTTCAATACTAGTGCGCATTGATCATGACATGAACCAAAGTAGTGAGAGAGAAAGGGGATGGGTGAGGACATGGGGCTCCGGCTTATTGACTTGTTTGCACATTGGTCCCTACACAATCTTATCAACTAAAGTTGTGCGGAGTCGGTCATTTTAGTGGATGATTGTGGATTTTCTAATGTTAGGACGATAACCAACTTATAACTATATCTACATATCCTTCATGAGTAGGTAATATTGTCAAATCTCTCTCTCATACACCCTACCTTCTAGAATGATGATTGATAGCTTACGGCTTAGGGTTTACTTGGCAATTGTAGGAGTAGCGGTTATAGGGTATTTTTAGAGTATCGATTATGAACGGTTACGAGGGGTCCGATTTTGGATGATTTTTAATTAGCGGCGTTTAAACCAGTCCAATTCATGCTTGATAATTCACTAACGAGCGGTACTGAAATTTTTTTTACACGAATAAATTAAATAGGAAATGATATTAGTAGTTTTAATTATATATTTCTTGTGAGGATATAAATGAAATAAAATAATAAAATCGCTCAAAATCCACCGATTTGAGGTGTTTATAAAGCCACCAAAAAATATATTACACCGATTTTGGAAGATTTTTGAGCCTACCAAAATCAGTGCCTCAAAAAAATTAACAAACAGAGGTTTTCATAAACGGTCGGTTCAAAAACACCCCAAAATCGGTGAAACACCGTTACCAAGCAGACCCTTAGGGATAGCAACAAGACGGATAGGAGCCGGGGATCATACCTCCTATTTTCGTCTCCGGTTAGTGTTCTAATTTTCATTTCCGTCTCCATTTTCAAACGGGTTTAAATTTTTATCTCCATTTCCGTCCCGGTTAAACAATAAAATCCACGTACCCATCCCCGTCCCGTTTTTCTCTTTTGGAGCTGGATTCTCCATCCTCCGTTTTCCGTTAACTCTATTGTCTAGCGTCTAGGTTTATACAACCTGAAGATAGCGAAATAACTCAGAAGACAAGTTTTGTCATTTTTAACGTTCCAGTGGGGACAAGCAACTGGGTCCTCAATCCTCAACTTCAAACAATCATAATGATTAATTGGTTTAGTAGTACCATCACATTTCCATAATCAACGAAAGATCCATGTTTGAAGCAAAATGTTTTCATCTCATATGGGATTGTCGGGGCGGGATAATATACTTATTAATTTTTTATATATATGAAATATCGGGTGGGAGATTTATCGGGACGGGAAGAACTATATCCGTACTCGGCCTCGAATCTAACCGAAAATTTATTTTAATTTTCATCTCCGCCTCCGTCCTCATTTTTAAATCTCCAAATCTAGCTCCGTCGGGCTTGGAAAAAATTGCCATGCCTATCTATTATGTAATTCCTAAGTTGGGAAAGATGTACGGACTGTTTGGTAATTTGTAAGCTGAAAAAGATTTGGATTTGTTTAAGGATCGAATACATATGAAAATTAGAAAATCTGAAGTGGGTAGACCGAATCGATTCGACACAAAATTTGGATAGATCGAACCGCATCGTGCCGACCCGATACAAAATTTGAGTGGGTCGAATTGGACCACTATGGCCCATACACTGTAGCAGATTGGGTCGAATCGGAGCAGGATTGTTTTGAGATTTTTTTTTTTTAATTCTCATATGTTATAATATATTTGATCCCTAATTAGGGACTAGGGTGGTTACTCTAAAATTTGTCTCCACGTTCTATCTTTGTTAGAGTTTCCACCATCTATTCCATCTCTATGCCTACCTTTATATCATGAATCCCAACAATAATATAGGATTAAAGCCCAAGTCCATATATAACTAGGGGCGAGTATTCGATTTATTCGGTTCCAACGGAAGAAAATCGAATTGACCAAAACCGAATAAGCAAAATCGAAATCGAACCGAATTGGTCAGTAACCAAACCGAACTGAACCGAATTAAATCGGTTGAATTTTCGGTTTATTCGGTTTTTGGATTTATTTGTATTTTTTTGTTAATATATATAATAACTAAATATACCTAGATATATTTATTATATACCTATAGTATATAACTATATATATATATATATATATATATATATATATATATATATATATATATATATAAACTAAATTTTCTTATTCGGTTTTCGGTTTTGGACCGAAATCGAAACCGAATAAGAAAATTTAGTATTTTCAAAACCGAAACCGAATCGATTTTTTTAAAACCGAACATAATATCTTATTTGGTTCAATTTTCGGTTGAAAACCGAATAATGCTCACCCCTATATATAACTTGAGATGTAATCAAATTGAAATATAAGTGCAAAATTATTACGTTCATAATTATAATTCAAAATAATCTATGCTTAATTTAAAAAATTCTAACAAAGTCAAAAAAAAAAAAAAATTCCACAATTCACCTTTTTCGTACACATTTCGGAAGTTGAATTGATACATAAATACTTGGAGCGGCACAAAGGACAACAGATTTACCAATCGTATTTTGGCTTGCGCAAGAGAGTTATGGTCGATGACAACAATTATGTTAGGTTAGAGCATCCACACTGGAAGAGATTTCAAGTGCTACATTTTAATTTTGGTTAAATTTTGTAGTACTTGAAGGCTGCAGTAGGTACTTATTCATACTTGAAAATTGCTAGAAAGTTAAGAGACACTCCAAATTTGGAGCGTGCCCTACCTCGCTACATTAATTCGTAGGTCCACCAAATTAACCTTTTTTACAAAACATGGAAGAAAAATAAAGAGAAAAAGAGGAATAAAAAATCTTAACAAACATTGAAGAAAAATAAAGAGAAAAAATAGAAAAGATGCTAATTTGGAGCATTTGTTTGGAGTGTACCATTGTATGTCAATATTAAGGAGACACTCCAAAAATAATAATTTACACAAATTTTAATTATTTGGAGCTGTGGATGCTCTTAGGTATTACTTATTGATAGTTTCTTTTCTTTTTTTTTCTTTATTAAAAAATGGTTCAAGAGTTTATCAAAATATTTTAAAAATTATGTCGAAATTCACACAGTTTTTAACAGCTATAGGCAGAGCCGGCCCTGAGTTAATGGGAGCCCTAGGCAAATTTTTAAAATGAGGCCCATATATAATATAAAAAAATTGAACTAAAAAATGATATAGCCAAGACTAGAACCTAGGATCTTGTGTACAAGTATAACAAACTACCACTACACCACAAATGTTTTGTCATAAAGGAGGATCATATTATATATTAGTTTTATTTTCAATATAAGATTACTAATATATATATATATATATATACATTTTAATTAATTTTTTTGGGCCCCAAATTTCGTGGGGCCCTGGGCGGTCGCCCTGGCCGCCCTGGGCCAGGGCCGGCCCTGGCTATAGGTCGATAACAGTTTGTACACTCGATAAATTCCAGTCTACTGATAAAACTACTAAAATCTGGAAGAAGAAAAAAACTATTTAAATTGCAGTTTATGAGCGGAGATAAAAACTATCTAAATTGGAGGGCTGAGATTTTTATAATTGCAAATTAGACAGAGAATATTTGGAGATTTTTGGCGTAATTGCAAATCAGACATTGAATATTAAGTAAAATATTAAATAAAATATGGTCCAAGAAAAACTAAAATGAATGTATCAAATAAAGTATGGTTGAAGAAAATTTAAAATAAAAAATTCGCCGTTGCCGGGGATCGAACCCGGGTCACCCGCGTGACAGGCGGGAATACTCACCACTATACTACAACGACTTAATTGTCAATTTGTAGCAAACCTTTAAGTAGTTTACGTATAAATACATAAAGCAAGTAGAAAGAACATTTTCTGGACTTTTTGCATGAGTTAAATGGCTCAGCGGTCGGGATTTGTATGGGTTTCGATTCGAGTCATAGCCCCAACAACAACAAAAAGAAAAGTAAATGCATGAATTAAAATCTAGGCTAAACTACAACTTGACTATTCAAATTTTTTAAATTGATATCCTCAACTTTAATAGGTATTGATATCCTAAATTTTAAAAATGACAAAATTATTCCTCATTCTCCCTACCGGCGGGATGGTGACAGCCGATGGGGGGAGAAGGGAGGAGAGAATTGAGTGATACTTTCGTCATTTTTGAAATTTAGGATATGACGTTGATACCTATCAAAGTTGAGAATAATAAGTTTGAAAAGTCCAATAGTTGAGGGTAATAAGTTATAATTTAGCCTAAAATCTATATATATATGGTTCTATGTTGAATTCATGACCCTTTTCCATGCGAAAGAATAATTTCTTTCAGTTTCACAATCATAGCAAAGGATTAGCCGAAGCTTTTAATAGTTGCCGACCAGATTTTTTCACCGAAATAATTAGGATTTTGCATTCTAAGTTAATGTTTGGTAAAATGGATTTGTATTTGGATTTGGAAATCCAAAATTTAATTCCAAATCAAAATAATGAATTTTTAAATCCAAATCTAACTCCAACTAAACATAGGATTTGGTAAATTATTAATTAGCTATTATAATTATAATTATAGTTATGATTAATAATTAAATTTTTATTATCATTAATAAAATATTAAATTATTAAATTATTAATTAAGATATAATGATGATTAATAAATTATTAATTAAGATATAATGATGATTATAATGACGATTAATAAATTATTAATTAGCTATTATAATTATAATTATAGTTATGATTACTAATTAAATTATTATTATAATTAATAAATAAATAAATTATTATTTAGCTATTATAATTATAATTATTAAGATACAATGATGATTATAATGACGATTAATAAATTATTAATTAGCTATTATAATTATAATATAGTTATGATCAATAATTAAATTATAATTATAATTAATAAAATAATAAATAAATAAATAAATAAATAAATTATTAATTAGCTATTATAATTATAATTATTGTTATGATTAATAATTAAATTATTATTATAATTATGGTAATAGTTATGGTTAATAAATTATTAATTAAGATATAATGATGATTATAATGCCGATTAATAAATTAATAATTAACATTTTAATAATATATAATTATTAAATATTAATACGATGATAATTATGATAACTAAATATAGTTTTTTAAATAATAACTAATTTTTAGTTATAAATTTCTTTTAATAATAATAATAATGGCTAATTTTTAATTAATAGTTAGCCAATTTTAATTAACTATAATTAATATTTTAAAAATAGTAATTATAATTAATATAATGATGATTAGTAAATTAATTAAAACTATTATAAATATTAATTATTAAATTATAAATTATTAAATATGATTATAATTGTGATTAAAATAATTAATTAAATATAATAAAATAGCTTATCTGACCAAATCCAAAATTTGAATGTGGAGAAAGAGGTTGGATTTGGGAAGTATGACCAAATCCTAGTATTTTCAATAATTTCGTTAAAATATTTAATTTATAATTTATTCAAAATTAACTAATAATTAATTAAAAATGAGTCATTACTATTATTTTTTTAAAAAAATTATAATAATTTGTTATTGTTCTTAATAAAATAATAATTACTAATCATCATTATATTAATTTATAATTACTATTTTAAAATATTTAAATTACAGTTAATAAAAATGGCTAACTATTATTAAAAATTAGCCATTATTATTATTATTTAAAAAAAAATTATAACTAAAAATTAGTTATATTTTAATAAAAATAACTAATATTTAGTTATCATAATTACTAATCATATATATTAAATATGATTATAATTGAGGGTATCAACTTGCAATTAAGCCAAACATTATAGCTTATCTGACCAAAGTGTCATGATTATTCTGACGATAATGGATGTGATTGTGTCGACTTTACATGGACTTTTTTCGAAGGACTTTTTTTTTTTATCCAAATGTATTTTGAATTTAGGGGTAGTCTCGGAATGCATTTGTTAAAAAGAGAAATGGCAAATATAATGTGCTTCAAGGAGAAACCAAACAAGATATAGAGTGGATTCCACACACGATTTTGAAGCTTGATATGGATGAAAGTGTGAATCTACCACACAATATTATATATATATATATATAATATATTATATATATATATATATATATATATATATATGGCTGACTTGGCCTGACTTTAGAGGGACTCTTGAGTCGATGAAAGAAATATAAAGTTTGATCGATAGCTAAAGCATCATCTTTGAAGGCTTAATTTCAATTTAATATTCTCAACATTACAAATTTATAATTTAATATCTTAAATTTTAATATTATATCAATCACAATTCTCAAATATGAATATTTTTAAATCGATACATTTCATCGATTGTGGTTAATCTTTCTGTTTCAGACAAAAAAAATAATAATTTTTGACCAATTATCCCATCCTCCAGTCTAAAATATTTGAAGTGACCATGAATGGAAATAGTTTGTTATCTAGTATTTTTCGTTAACACTTTTGTGTAGAATTATAGTGAACTATTAAGCTATCTAATATAAGTTTAGGTATCAAGTGAAAAATTAAATAAGTAATGTATCAAATTATAAGACTTTTTTTAATATATTTTCTATTTTTTTAATATATATATATGTACAACTAGATTCCAACTTCCCAAACATCCATAGTGGAGCATGGAATAATTGTTATCTACTTAACAAGCTAAGACCTTAAAGAAATAATGATTCTCACAATCGTTGTAGTATTAGTGGTCAGGATATCGGCTCTCACCCGAGAGACCCGGGTTCAAGTCCCGGCAACGGAATTTTTTTCTGGGAATTTCTTTTTTTCCTTTTTTGGTTCCTCTTTTAATATAACTCAACTCTACTCTGTTCCAGAGTGCAAAGCGATTTGTAGATAGTAGCTAAACTTAAGAGAATGCCGTTGGTTATACTTAAGCACGGCACTAGGGATCCCATTGTGTAATATGTCAATGATAAGTGGTTGAGGTCATGCAAGCCCAAGCCCGGCAAATATTCAGAACTAGCTCTAGCTAATATGGACCGTTTTGTGTACAATTATATGCTTAAGCTCGGCAATGATAAGTTGTTGTGTACCGAAGCATATACTAGTTAGCCTACAGAGAAAACTCAAAGCATTAGAACTAGCTTAGCTAGCTAGTCTCGTAAATTACAGCAACAAACATTATAATATAATTAATATATGGATGCATAGTCCAAGCTTGGATTGGACTGGTTCAAGGGCGGAAGGATGCATAGCCCAAGTTCGGCCTTATTCTAAATGGACTGGTCGGACTACCCTAATGACCGGGCTCTATCAGACTTGGCCATCGGTTTTTACTTATAGTCAATCAAATTGTCCATAGGGTTGTTTGGTTGCACGAAAGTGTAAGAAAAATATAGAAGTGAAAATATAGGCACGTATGCATAAGTTTGAACTTAAATACGTGCTAAGTTTTGAATTTAAAAATGTTGTTTGGATGGTCGAATTGAAGTGAGAAAAAGAAAAAGTTCGATTGTTGGATGAATTGTGAATGGTAAAAAAATGAGTTTCATTGTTTGGATGTGCTGAAAGGATATTGTTTA